>PVIH01002542.1:15754-186401 GCA_004025045.1 Sigmodon hispidus
AATTTCTTTCTTCAGTGATTTAAAATTTTTGTCAAATAGGTCTGTTACTTCTTTGGTTATAGTTACTCCAAGGTATTTAATACTATTTGCAGCTAAAATGAAGGGTAATGTTTCCCTTATTTCTTTTTCAGCTCTTCTATCTTTAGTGTATAGAAGGGCTACTGATTTCTTTGAGTTAATCTTGTATCCTGCTACATTGTTGAAAGTGTTTATCAGCTGTAGCAGTTCCTTGGAAGAATTTTGTGGGTCACTTATGTATACAATCATATCATCTGCAAATAGAGATAGCTTCACTTCTTCTTTTCCAATTTGTATCCTCTTAATCTCCTTTCGTTCTCTTATTGCTTTAGCTAAAACTTCAAAAACTATATTGAATAGATAAGGGAAGAGAGGACATCCTTTTCTAGTTCCTGATTTTAGTGGGATTACTTTGAGTTTTTCTCTATTAAGTTTGATACTAGCTGTTAGGTTTTCTTGTAAATCGCCTTTATTACATTTAGATATTTTCCCTGTATTCCTGATCTCTCCAGGGCTTTAATCACCAAGGAATGTTGGATTTTGTCAAAGGCTTTTTCAGCATCTAAGGATATGATCATGTGGTTTTGTTCCTTTAATTTGTTTATATGATGAATAACATTTTCGGTACTTTGTATGTTAAACCAGGTTGCATTTCTGGGATGAAGCCTACTTGGTCATGGTGGATGATATTTTTTATACATTGTTGTATACGGTTTGCTAAAATTTTGTTGAGAATTTTAGCATCAATATTCATGAGGGAAATTGGTCTATAATTCTTCTTCTTTGTTGTATCTTTGAGTGGCTTTGGTATTAGGGTAATTGTGGCCTCATAAAAAGAATTTGGCAATATTCCTTCAGTTTCTACTGTGTGAAATAGTTTGAGGAGTAACAGTAGTAATTCTTCTTTGAATGTCTGGTAGAATTCAGCGCTGAAACCATCTGGACCAGGGCTTTTATTTTGGGGGAGGCTTTTAATGACAGCTTTAATTTCCTTAAAGGTTATAGGCCTGTTTAGGTAACTAATCTGATCTTCATTTAATTTTGGTAGATGGTACATGTCCAGAAAGCTGTCCATTTCATCGATGTTTTCCATTTTTGTGGAATACAGATTTACAAAGTATGATCTAATAATTCTTTGTATTTCCTGGGGGTCTGTTGTTATGTCCCCCTTTTCATTTCTGATTTTGTTGATTTAAACACTTTCTCTCTGTTTTTTGATTAGTTTGGCTAAGGGTTTATCTATCTTGTTGACTTTCTCAAAGAACCAGCTCTTAGATTCATTGATTCTTTGTATTGTTTTTTTTTTTTTTTGTTTCAATTGTATTGATTTCAGCTCTAAGTTTGATTATTTCCTGCCGTCTACTCCTTCTAGGTGAGTTTGCTTGTAATTGTTCTAAGGCTTTCAGCTGAGCTGTTAGGTCTGTAGTGTGAGATTTCTATAGTTTTTTCATGTAGGCTTCCAGCACTATGAATTTTCCTCGTAAGACTGCTTTCATTGTGTCCCACAAGTTTGGATATGTTGTGGATTCATTTTCATTAAATTCTAGGAAGACTTTGATTTTTTTCTCAATTTCTTCCTTAACCCAGAGATGGTTCAGCTGAGTGATGTTTAGTTTCCTTGAGTTGGTAGGCTTTCTTTGATTTTTGATGTTGTTGAACTCTAACTTTAGGCCCTGGTGGTCAGATATGTTACAAGGGATTATTTCCATTTTTTGTATCTATTGATATTTTCTTTATGACCAATTATGTGGTCAATTTTGGAGAAAGTTCCATGAGGAGCTGAGAAATATGTATATTCCTTTGCATTTGGGTGGAAGCTTCTGTAGATATCTATTAAATCCATTTGCCATATAACCTCTTTTAGACTCCTTTTTTCTCTGTTGAGTCTCTGTCTGGTTGACCTATCCAGGGTTGAAAGTGGGGTATTGAAGTCTCCCACTATTAGGGTGTAAGAATTGATGTGGGATTAGAACTTTAGCAGTGTATCTTTTATATAGGTAGGTGCCCCTATATTAGGGGCATAAATATTCAGTATTGAAATTTCCTCTTGACCAATTTTTCCTGTGATGAATAAGTAATGACCATCTTGGTCCCTTTTAACTGCTTTTAGCTTAAAGTCTATTTTGTTAGAAATTAGGATGGCAACCTCCGCTTGTTTCTTAGGACAGTTGACTGGAAAATTTTTCCCAACCCTTTACTCTAAGCCTGTGTCTGTGGTTGTGGTTTAGGTGTGTTTCTTGTAGGCAACAGAAGGATGGCTTCTGTTGTTGTATCCATCTTGTTAGTGTGTGACGTTTTATAGGAAAGTTGAGTCCATTGATATTAAGAGATATTAGTGACCACTGTTTGATATTTCCTGCCATCTTTTGATGGTAATTTGTTTGTATTTCCTTTCTCTGGAGTATTCTTCTGTGGAATTATTGATTGTTTGTGGTTTCATGGGTGCATCTGGGGTCCTTAGGTTGAAGTTTTCCCTCTAATACTCTCTGTAGCACTGGATTGGTAGATAGATATTGTTTTAGTCTGACTTTGTCATGAAATATGTTGTTTACTCCATCTATGGTGATTGATAATTTTGCAGGGTATAGTATTCTAGTTTGGCAGCCATGGTCTTTTAGCATCTGTATAACTTCTGACCCAGCCCTTCTAGCTTTCAACGTTTCCATTGAATAGTCAGGTGTTATTCATGTTGGGTCTGCCTTTATATGTAAGTTAGCCCTTTTCTTAGCAGCTCTTAAAATTTTTTCTTTGTTCTGTATGTTTTGTGGCTTGATTATAATGTGGCATGCTGACTTTTTTGGGGGGTCATATCTATTTGGTGTTTTGTAAGCTTCTTGTATCTTTATAGGCATTTCCTTCTTCAGGTTAGGGAAATTTTCTTCTATGATTTTATTGAAAACATTATCTATGCCTTTGAGCTGGTATTCTTCTCCTTCTTTTATTCCTATTATTCTCAAGTTAGGTCTTTTCATGGTGTCCCAGATTTCCTGAACATTTTGAGTTATGGCTTTTTTTAGTTTTACTATTTTCTTTGACTGATATATCTATTTGAGCTACTGAGTCTTCCACTTCAGAGATTTTATCTTCCATCTCTTGAACTCTGCAGATTATGCTTGTGTCTGTGGTTACAGCTTTTTTCTTCAGGTTTTCTATTTCCATCTTTGACTCATTTTGTGCCTTTTTTATTGCTTCTATTTCAGGTTTTAGTTCCTGGCATGTTTCTTTCATAGATTTGTTCATCTCTTCCAATTTTTTGTTTGTTTTTTCTTCTATTTCTTTAAGGCATTTTTTTTCATATCTTCTTTGAGAGCTTCAATGATTATCATAAAGGAATTTTTGGTGTTGCTTCCTTCTGTTTCCTCTTCATTTCTCAGTTCAGGGCTTGTAGTTGTAGGACTGCCACTTTCTTCTGGAGTTGTCTTGTTGTTCTTTACATTATCATATATATTTTTGCACTTGTGTCTGCCCATGGCTTCAGTGGTTCACGATTACGTGTCTCCTAGTCATTTGTGGCACACGGGTTTGTGTGTCTCCTGTCACCTCTGAATAAAAGGTCTGCTCAATCTCTACCTCATCTCTGGGCACGAGAGTGGATTTCAAGTCCTCAATCCTTCTCTGATTGATAAGTTGGAGGAAGGTGGCTATGCAAATTCCATCAGCAGCAGCTGGGGCGACCCTGGCAGACCGAGTTTATCTCTGTCTGCTACAGAGTGTATAGGGACAAGCTCCACAGACAGTCCCTGGTCCCGGAACAGTAACCGGACAGGAACACAATTTTCCCTGGCAAGGATTCAGGCACTGGGGCCTGCTGAACCCACCTCACCTTTGGGTGGAGTCTGAGACTGTCTTTCAGAGTCCTTAGTCCTTATCCGTTTGATCCGTTGAAGGTGGATGGTTGTGCAAAATCCCTAGCAGCAGCTGGGGCGACCCTGGCAGACCGAGTTTATCTCTGTTTGCTACAGAGTGTGTAGGGACAAGCTCCACAGACAGCCCCTGGTCCCATCATTTTTCATTTATAAAAAAATTTCATATGACAAACTTCACTCTGGCCTGAGAATAACTTAAATATGCTATTTCCCTCACTTTACTCTATCTTTCTAACCCTATATTTCTATTAATCTCTATAAATTTTGTCTTTTACCTCTTTAACTGTTCCCACCAGTTTTCCACATATTTGTCCACCATAAACAGTTTCAGAATGTGTAGGCAACATTCTTTGAGTAAAAAATACATATACCTGGATATAGTTTCCTTATACTTAGTCAAAGGTGTGTCTGAACTTCCCAATAGTTAATACTAAACAAAGGAACATTATTTCACACCAGCCAAGTATTCATTCTGTAGTTGTGGCAATGAAAAAATAAATAAATAAATAAACCCACTAGATTAATCCACCAGAAAGAGCTGATTTACACATCTTTCTTTACTTTTCTTTTTTTCTTTCATTATAAAGAGAAATTGAGAGTGAGATATCATGACAGGTACACAACAAAGTTTATTCCATTGGTTTATCTGGTGCTTTTCCAAGTTACAGTCTCCACTATTATGCCTCCAAGGATGACAGATTTCGGGATTACTCCAAGTTCCTGAAATGGACTGAGAGGCTTTAAGAAGTAAGACTTTAAATCAGGTGGTATCTATCTTTACTGTTGAGAACAGGTATTAAAAATCTTGTCTTCCCTGACCTTTTCTTTCCCAGTTTAACAGAATATTTTTCCAGTCCCATATACTTAGAAATATGCTTTGATTCATAGCAAAGACCTGGTGAGAATGAGCAGAGCCATGGAAATAGCTGGCAGCTACATACTTTTAGGTATGAGACAAATACAGCCTTCCCATTGTCTTTATGTAGATGATTCTGCTCATTCTGGACTGAGGGGACTCATGAAGAGTCAGAAGCTTCATTAAAAATCAGTCTTCAATGTTAACCATTACAAATATAAAAAATCTAAATCTGTCACATATGACAGTTACATGCATCAAATTTTGAAATGGAAATGAGAAGTGGTTTAACATTGCCCAAAACCTTGTTGTGTTTTCAGTCACTAGATGCTGACACAGATTTCCTAACATTCTGTCATCTTAGAACTTCCCTGATTGAAGCCCCATGAAGATCAATAGACAATCAGAAGTACACCTCACAACGTCCTTAAACAATTATATAGGCATTCTCTGATGGAACCAGGAGTTGAGGTTGATCTTCCTGCCCCTGTGATGGTTCACTCTCTGTAGTGACTTTAAAAAGTGATACGTGTCAGATTACCTTTATGTCCTATTTAGGGATTCTATTGGTGTGAAGAGACACCATGACCATGACCAATTTCATAAATTAGAACATTTAATTGGGGTGGCATACACTTTCAGTAGTTTGGTCTATCATTACCATCATCACCACCACCATAATGGGGAGCATGAAGACAGACATGGCACTGGAGAAACAGATGAGAGCTCTACATCCAGAACTACGAGCAACAGGAAGTGAACTGTGTCCTACAGCAGATAGGGCCTGAACCTGACTTTGCAGGTATACACATCCTCCAATAAGGCTGCACCTACTTCAGCCAGGTCACACTTCTAAATAGTGCCATTCTCTATAGGTCAATAATTTATATAAATGAGTCTATGAAAGCCTTACCTATTTGAACCATCGCAGCTCGGACCTATATTTGTAGGTTCAAAGCCCGATATGTGTTTCTTGCATTATGTCTTAACTAGTGCAGTATGGCCAGTGTTAGTGGGCAGAAATTCTGGACACAGTATACTTTATGTCCTAAAATTTATGTCACGAAAACATCATTTTTACTTTCTAGAAGTTGGCATCAATAACAAAAGTAAATAGTAGGAAAAATACAACCAGGTATTCTAACAGTAAATTCATTATTATCTCAATTATTTAATAAATTGTTAATTGTTTAAAATATGTAAGAATTCCTAAAGAATGGAGGATTTTTCATATTTTCCCAATATGCTTTAATATGCAATTGTAATGGAAGTATTGCTGATATTTGGGTTAATCAGATTAAGTTCTTCAAATATAAACACCACATTGGCACTGTCATTCAAGTTCTAAAAATGCATGGAAAAACTTTAAACTTTATTTTTTTGATAATTTCATACATGGATGATGTACTATCTCATTTCCACAACTTTCTTTCTCTACACCAGCTTCTCCAGTCTTCCTTCAATTTGCTCTTAAATTTATGGCCTCTTCTTTTTTATTGTTGTAACATATGTAATATATATGTATTCATTTAGTGTTGGTCACATTTATATATTTTTAGGAGAACTGAAAACTTGGACCTAGATAATTTATTAAGAGTAGAGAAATGGAACATTAAAAATATTCATAACAGATTGCTCTAATTACGTATGCATATGCATACAGTTATACAAACACATATATGGATGTATGTCCTTGTGTGTGTCTGTATGATATATGCATACACATACATGCTATTTCACAATGATTAAATTAAGGCCTCTCCCTTATTTCTTTTTTTCTATATTAAACATGGAATCATTTGTAGTCTGCACAAATACAGAGTACAATAGAATATGTGTACATTTCTTAGTGCACTATTAACTTGGGTCAATTCACTTAAGAAATTGAGGGACAACATATGCTTGTTTAAGAATGTTATGAGAAAATTTAGCATACAAAAACTGTTAACATATAACTAATGTAATGCATGACATAGTGACAGTTCTTACACAGAGCTGTTATTCTTATGTTGCGTGGTTATACTGCTTTTTTACATATAGACAATTCACATGCATATGGAAAAGTGAGGCTTGCACAGTGTCTGCAAAACATTGGAATTATGTCCTGAACACTTTACCTCTGAAATGTGACAGTATTTCTGTAAATATCCACTGTTTATAAGATCACATACAGGGGATACACCAGCAAGGTGAGTTTGTTTACTTGAGATGTTTGAAGCGAAACTACTTTACTATGGAAGGAATTTTCCCTTAGGTCATTTTAGACTGAGTCATAAGAAGAGATAATAAAATTCACACCCAACATTTTCAGCAATCTTCTGGTAGCCATATTATTGCTTTCTTCAAAAGAAACTATATGCTGCCTGTGTTATAGCTGCCTTTAAAGTACCAGACTGTGAATGACACATGGTCCCTGTTCTGCATTGTCATATAAATCTTCTAAGAGGAAAATTCTAAAGTAATCAATCATATAACAGGGATGGCTCTGTTTTTAAAGAAGATGTACTTTCAATCTATAATGGAAGTAAATATGTTGCTACCAAGTTATCAGTCTTTTCAGTCACTTGCAAATGTCCAATATCCCAGAGATTCTGGAAATGGGTTCCCTAGAATTCTGTTTGTTTGTTTAAACAGTTGTGTACAGATGATGCACATGGGCTGTTGGATCATTTTTAATCCCAGATTTTATTCCTTTACTTTTTTTAAAGTTATTTTCAATCTTAAAATGAAAGAGTAAGATTGCCTTCAAAAAATTAAAGCTGTATACATTGAACTATTAACAAATGAAAGGTAGCTTATATTGTCTTGAAAAAAGTATGTATCCTATCTTAACTAAAAACAGATTTGAATGACACTACACTAGCTCCATACTCTCCTTAGAAAACTTGGTATTGGTTTGCTTATTTATTTAAAAATTATTCTGTCAGTTCCATGGGCACAGTTCTGATATGGAAAATTTCTCACTAGAAGTGTTCTTTAATATGTCTGTAATGAATTGATTGCTACCACAACAGTGGCTGACTGGAGCCCTACTTTAATATTTTAACTTGAAATAGACCACAAAGCTTTATAACCCTAAATTGCTATAATCTCTTTTTAAATTTTTTATAACTGATAAGCTTTCTTGTTCTTTCCCAATCTCAAATTTAATTATATCCACACCATTACCAACTACAGGGAAGAGTCTAGTTTATTATGTATTGTAGCAAAAGTAAAATATTCACCAAATAATACTAAATCAACATCAGTAAGTCTTAACCACAAACTAATGTTGTCTTCCTCCATTAGAAACCTTTATTCTACTCATTCAAGAATAGCATTTAATTTTATGTGAAAACAACTACTAAATCAGAGCTTTCAATGAACTATACAGGTTTAGAAATAAAGTGGAGCATTCAAAGCCACCATCAGTATGATCTATTCTTATTTTTCAAAGATTAAAATTTATATTAATTTACATTGTCAAAGACATTCATATTGTTTGCTATTGACTTCATCTAAAAAATACCCACCTGCTAAGCACTTTTAATGTAAGGCTATGAAGAAGATACCAAATTTAAAACCATAAAGCATCAAGAGGTGGAGAGAAAGATCTGGGAAAGAAAAGTGTTAGAAACAGAGGTCTTAAGCAATTTCTTTTCTTGAAGGTCATATTCAGACCTAAGGCTTCCTGAAGGCAGCTGCCCTGTAGGGAAACACTACACTTATGCTATTAGTCATGGAGCCACAACAGCCACCTCTACTAACATTCTGGCATCCAAGAACTTTCCAGGTCTACACAGGAGATGTGCACTGGCCACTGAAACTCTACAACTGAAGCAATGCAGAGTCAGCTATTGGATTATTAGAGTTCAAAAATTTCTAAGAGGAACCTCTGTAATTGTTCAAAGCAATTCACAATCCAGCTTGGTGTTAGTCAATGAAAGACCTTCCTATGATTTTCACATAGAAAATTTGAGAGGCGTTACCTAAGATTCCTGGTCAGTGTGTCATAGCATCCTCTTTAGTCAAGACACTTTTTTTTTTTGATATATACACAGACAACTTATTCTTTGTGAAACTTGTCTTTTGTTTGGAATAAGATTTCTTCTTCCAAAAAAGTTTAATTCCTATGCTATGTTATCTTTTCATTTTTATTGTAGCTTTTCTTTAGTAATTCCGCTTAAATACATTTAGACCTCCCAAATCTCCCGAACTCTTCCTCCTTGAAACCACTCCATTTTGTCTTTTTCACATTATTTGACATAGTTCTACAGCTGTGTCTTTAGTAAGCAGCCAACATCCAAACCCAGTGCTCACACCAGCTTTCCCATACCTCCTCCCACCACTATAATCTGATGTATTATTATTTATTAGTGTCTTTAGACTGTTCAATAAAATGCTTTGTCTAATGGCATTGACCTTCTCCTTTTCTATCACCATCAAATTCTTCTCTGTGTTAGCACAGCCTATCTCTTCACATTCACTTACTATGTTACTTCTGAGTTTCCACTGGATCACTCAGTAATTGGGCCGCTTCTTCTCTCTACTTTCTAATTTAGCAATTCTCTTTTATGCCTCTTTGCTGACTATCAGCTGCATTTATCCTCTTATAGAATGTATACATTTATAGGATCTAATTGTTTTTTATACTGGTAACTCAAATCTTATCTTCTAATACAATTGCTCATACCTAATTATCTGTCCCATTCCCCCATGACAAGTTTAGATCCTGCAGTTACTCATTCAAAACAAGTATTGTTCATGTTCTTACCAGACATTTTTAATATGGTTTAGGACAAGATAGTAGCAATAGAAAGACAAAAAAAATGTCTTCATAGACTACACACTGTTGCTGAAGGACATACACATTAACCTAATACTAAAGAAAAGTATTTGTTACATGAATAAATGAGTTAAAACAAAACAAAGAAAAGGAGAAACAGATAAAAGGGTATGGGAAATATGAGGAGTGTGTCTTACTAGACTTGTGTGGTTGTGACAATATTCTGAGAAAAACAATATTATGAAGAAATATTTATGCTGACTCATGATTTCTAGAAATTCATCCCAATAAATCAAGCATAGCATGATGTTGTCACAGTAATAGGAACTTGTAGCTTCCAGGCAGGCCAAGAAGCAGAGAGATCTATTAGAAAGTAAGATGGACTATAACAACAAAGGCCCAAACACAGTTACCAAATACATCGCCAGATCAAAGGTGCTATATGCAATGTCCCAAAACACTGCCAACAGTTTAGTACCAACTGTTAGAGCACATGAGCCTGTGTGGGTGTAAATAACTTTTTAAATAGGTTTCCTAGTTTAAACTAAAGAGGCAAGAAAAGAAACTAAGGCAGTTAATATTAAATAGTAATAATCTGAGAGAGAGAATGACATGGAGATAGAGGAAAAATGATACATACATGCACACACAAGAGAGAGAGGGTTATAACAGTAAAACTGAAGAGGCATTGGTGAGGGTTCTAGATGTACATAGCAGATAAATTATAAAATATTTTTGGTTCACCAATCAGGCAAGGAAGGGACTGAGACTGACCAAAGTTTTTAGCCCAAGTGCTACAAGAAAATAGTCCTCATTAATACCTGTAGTGTATCATAAGTGAGAAGAAGTAGCTTTGTACCACAGGATGACTTTGAATCATATGTAGAGCTTTAACATTTGAAGCTAGACAAATGCCTGTTAATTAGATACATAAATTTGAAGGTGCAAAATGATGATATAATTATTATGACCAGCATTTTACAGTTCACCAAACTAAAGTCAAGAAACTTTTCCTAATTTTCTTTTGATCCAAAGCCATACAATCAGTTTTCTAGACAATTTTAAATTTTGGATACTGATATGGAAAGATGAGCTTCATATAACCAAAATAAGCTATAAATCTGTACAATGAGTTAAAATCAACCTTGTATAAAGAACTGCAGGACTATATAATGACAGTGTCTCACCAAATAAACAATGTCAAGAAAGAGAAAGAAAATTCAAAAGACCTAATGGACTTAACCAATAATATCTGTTTCTTCTTCAGATGCTGAGATAAAACATAATGTCAAAATCAAGTTAAAAGAGAAATGACTTATTTCAGCTTATAGGTCAAGGGTATAGTCTATTCTGTTGGCAAAATTTAAGGCTGAAGGAGCCTGAAGCAGCTGTCATGTTGTTTCCACAACCAGCAAACAAACAGTGACAAAGTTTTTTTCTCCTTTATATAGTCTAGGATCTCAGCCAGGAAATATTACCCACCAACGTTTGCTAGACTTACCATCTCAATTAAAGCAATCAAGATAATTCCCTCTGTCTCTCAGGTCTTTCTGGACACTGTAGTTGGTAATTACCACCAACCATTGTAGTAACAAATGAAAAAAAATATTCTCTCAAAGGATGACTGGTAAATCTAATTTAAATTGTGAGAAAAATCAATTAACTTGAAGAATTGATAGCAATTGAGAAATTCAAATGAAGAAAGAAAAAAGTTACATCAGCAAATGCTTACTAAACCAAAGGCAAGCACAAAAAGAGGAACAGAGACACAAAAGTGAAAAAATATACAAAATATATAAGAAAACTCCAGGTGTTTAGCCAGGCTATTAGTTGGGAGGCAGAGGCAGGCAGATTGCTGAGTTTGAAACCAGCCTGATCTACAGAGTAAGTTCCAGTATAGTCAAGGCTACACTGAGAAACCTGTCTCAGAAAAAAAGAAAAAGGAATTAAAAAAATATTAAAATTCATGTGGTATATAGGTAACTCATTTTAAATTTCAATATACAGATATGCTTAATAAAGAATTACAGACAACACCAGAATGATAAAAATGGCTAAAAAATCTTTAAAGCAAAGATGTCACTAAGAGTGTGTACGATATTTCATTCAGTGCCAAATCAAGTACCACAGATTATAAGTTTATAAAATCCTAAAATAGAGCCTAAAATACACAAAATGAAAGATAATAAATCTGATAGGATATAAGTAACTAGTAAAAGCTGGAAATATTTAAATCCTACTTAGAGACATGGAGACACCACCCAAGCATAATAACAAGCAAATAAAAGGCTGTAACAGTATTTCAAGCTAAACAAATTAACAAGCAAATATACAACCTGGTTAGTGATATCAAATACACAATTCTTTCCAGAGCAAGTGAAAACTTTTCAAAATAAACCTTATATAAGATTTTTTTTAAAAAAAAAAAAAAACAAAAACACCCATAAACTTAAATATCTGCAATCCTAAAAAAATGTCTTCTGGTCACAGAGAAATTAAATCAGATATCATATTAGAAATAGGTTTGGAAAATCTGAGAGATTGAGGGATATAAACTAAATAGTATCCTCTTAAATAAGAAGGGGCTCAAACAATGAATCAAAAAGGAAATTAAAGTGTTTGTTGAGATGGATTAAGTCATAAAATACACCAATTTATAGATGTTGTGAAGGTATTGGTGACAAGGAAGTTTATGACTGTAGATGTATACATCAAGAGGTAGAATGTGATAGAGAACTCCTGTAATAATGTCATTTGAAGGCCGAAGCTGAGATGCAGAGACTTCCAGGCTATCATGAAGCATATAACAAGATATAATCTCAAAAAAAAATCTAAAGGTGTATCTAATAGCACTTGTCTGCTATATGTAGTATCTTGCATTCATTCCCCAGCACCATAAAAAAATGTGAGAGATCTCAAACTGGTGACTTAAATTCCTAACTTTTCAGACTCAAAAACAAGAGCAAATTAAGCCTGAAGTAAATATAAAGCATAAAATAATAATTATATCATTGATTGGTGAAATGCAAATGGAGAAAAAGAAAAGTCAATAAAACTATAATCTAGTTCTTTGAAAATATTAAGAAATCTGAAAGTAGACTGAATAAGAGAAAATACAAAAGATTCAAATTACTGAAAACAAATAAAAATTTAGTTATTACTACAGATTTTATCAAAGTAAAAGAAATATAAAGGAATACTATGAATAATACATGGAAACTAATTAGCTAATTTTAGTAAAATATACAAGGTCTTTGAAAGACATGAAGACATGAAGTAATAAAACTAATTCAAAAATAAACAAGATTGCTGAATAGTTCTTAAACAAACCAAGAAGTTAAATGAGTGTTGAGGATCCTTAAGATCATGCTAAGATCCTTAAGATCTGGAAAGCTGCACAGTACATAACTATAACCTCAAAATTTCTAAGCATAAACTGCAATAAAAAATATAAAACACACACAACTACCAATTTCATTTTTCAATCCATTTGCATGAGATATTCAATTTTCCTAACATTCATATGAATCATTGCCAAATATGAAAGCTCACAGACGACATCACCAAGGTTTGGTCACATAGGTACATATACATGTACTAAAATTTCAGATTCCTAGAAGGAAAGTGGGAATTTAGAATGTCCTGCATAGTTCATACAAACAGTGAAAGCTCAGAGATACTCACCAAGTCTGGAGTGATAAGAAGCCTTCTAGAATCCAGCTTTAGACATTGGCTTTGTAAATAAGGCCTTTTACAAGTCTTTGTCTTGCCACCAATAGTAACACTTTGTGTAAAGTTAAGAATTTCTTTCTGGACCTTATTACTGAAGACAACACATATTTTATTTGTAGAACATGATACAATCAAGCTGTTATAGACCTGCAAGTTTCATCCCTACCAGTGCTTGGAAATGCTATATAATCTGTAAGAGGCGAGCACTAATCATCAATTATAACATCTGTGAACTATATGAGCTGCAACAATAACTCTCCTTGTTAGATCTGTCCAAGGAATAATAGCAGCACAAACAACAAAGTAGTACCAACCACTTTGCTATTGAATTTAATTACAATTCAACAGGATGAAACCCTATTGGGCAACATTATCTGGCTAAGAGCTCATGACTAAATAGGTCCTAGGCACTAGGGGAGAATATATTACTGCTATGTTGCTAAATGGGCATAATATTAAACCAATCCTTAATTACATATCATTATATCCATAGATAAATATTTTTGATACTCATTTGGAAGTTTCTAATTTCAGTATATTCACAGAGAGAACCAAAACTTGGTTAAAGTACAAAGTATACAATGTATAAGAGACTGAAGACTGCTTAGCCCTAAAGAGAGCACATACCCACACACATACATACGCAGACATACACACCCACACACATACATACACAAATACACATCACACACACATATATATACTCTGTATATGTATGTATGTGTGTTATATATGCACATATATACATAGTATTGCATATATACAATATGGATATATCATGTAATCATGTATAACTTATATGTGTGTACATATCATATATGTATAGATACATATATATGTATTTCATACTCCCCATCCCCAAGTCTTAGAAATTATTGTAAAAGACCAGAAATGTATATGAATCAGAGGAGATGGGTGACATGACTTCAAAGAATCATACTTTGGACACATCAGGGCAATGGCACATACAAACTCACAGCAGTTGTACTAGAATTCACAAAACTTCTGAAAGCTCAAGTCAGACACAATCCCAGCATGGAGAGAGAATTAGGGCACACAATATCACCCCTAATTTTGGGGAGATTGGTAACTGTTAGATAATGAGAAAGGACAGGTCAGTTTTCTCTAGGAGTGCAGGCTTAATATGTTGACCATGCTCCAGTGGAAAAACCATGTATCCAAAAACCATTTTGAGCATCATAGTTTGGTCTTGAAATGTTTAAAGGAAACAGAACACACAGTTGAGTGAGCAGAGAAGAGTGGTCAGAAGACCAGGATGGGGTGAATATAATCAAATTACATTATATGAAACTTTCAAAGAACTAATAACAAAAGAATTCTTTTCTCTAGACCAACTTTAAACCCTATTTTCCTGTGAAATCTAAAATAAAATTGAGAAGTATATTAACATACAGTTTTATAAACACTTCACCACAAAGTACTGAACAAATTAACAAGTACTGAACAAATCCAAGTGATTTTGAAATCAGTATTACTCTGGTTCTCAGCATCATAGGAATTGATAACTACAAACTAAACCTCTAATTATATGTGCTTTTATCTTCCAAAATACCACTGAGTTTTAATAAGACATTAATGTAAAATATACAGTGACCAAGAAAGCTGATTCAGTGAGTACAGAATCATTGCTCCTTGAAGAAATACAGACTTATATTCCCCTGGTCACAACACTTTCATCAGTTGATCAATATCCAGCCTTGTTTTATGTTTCTCTGCTTAAAGCTCACTCACTGTTGATTCATTAGCATTGAATTCATGGCCAACAGCTCCATAACTCATGTCTAAAGAAAGTTCACAAAACACATGCATTTTTCTATATAAGCACACTGCCTAGAGTAGCATAATCTAGGTTTTCTGCAGTCATTCTGGGGAGGGTTTTCAGTAGTAAAATCATTCAAATAAAAGATGAAGATAGTAGACACAGAAGTAAATATTTGTTTACCATATGAATACATGAAAAGAAGGAATATCATTGTCTTATCAAACTTCAGCTTTCTATTACATATTGGATGATTCAAATGCTCACTCTTTACTCATGCCCATAATGGTAATAAAGGGGTTGAAACATCTATTTTTAGGCACATACATTTTAGAAAGTAGATGAGTTCACAAATATAAAAACTGTAAATAATGAAAATTGACTATAAGTGCATACCATCAACATAAAAGGAGTATGCAACCAGACCAACTGAGATTTATCTTTAGAATTCAAGTTGATTTCACATACAAAACCTGGTTAGTAAACAATAGCACCTTTAGAAGAAAATACAAAAACACAATAATCATTCCAACTGCTTTCAAGAAAATATTTATTAAAGCCCACTGACTATTCATATTAAAATAGTGAGTACTTTTAGAGTAGGAGGGAATACGTTCAACTTAATCATATTTATGAGAGTCTAGCCCTATACTTAATGGTGCAAAAGTGAACAAGTTTTGCTAAGATCAGAAGAAAGATTTGTTCCCCTTATCACTTTTATTAAGCATTGCATGTCACTTGTAGCCATGCTAGTTAGGTATAATGGCAGAGAATAAATATTAATTAGAAAGCTATCATTTTATAGATAACATGATCTTGTATATAAAAATGTTAAAATTGTTCAAAATTAATGAAAATAATAAATGAAAGAAACATGTTTTCAGAGTTTGACATATAACAAAAACCTATTAAATTCCATGCACTAAAATAAACTATTTAACAATGAAACCAATGAAACAATTATATTATGACAACCAGAAAAGTAAGCAACACTTAGAAATTAATTCAATAAATAAGGGCAAAACTACAAACATTGTTGAAAAAATTAAGGAAGTTCTAAATAAAATCAAAGAGTTTCTTAAATCATAGGAAGACAACATTGTAAGATGACAATGCTCTGCAAATTACCCAAATTCCAGAGAAACATCAGGAAAATCTCAGTAGAGTTCTTTCTGCATTGATAGAGTTCATAACTCATATGCAAATTCAATTTATGCAAAATAAGTAAACGTATATTGAGACAGAACAGAAAAGTCGAAAACTTATGCTTTTAATTTTTAACACAAAACAATGCTATAGTTATTATGCTTGTATAGAATGAATAAGAAGAGATATAAGAGTAGTAGACTAGAAATATATTTAAAAAATACAGTCCTATACTATACAGTCTGTCTGTCCAGGTCTTCTGGCTTTTAGAGACCCCAGTGGGAAGTCAGGTGTTTTTCTAATTGGTCTGCCTTTACACTACTTGATCTTTTTTCTTAAAAGATTTTAATATTTTTTCTTTATTCTCTGCATTTTGTGTTCTGATTATGGTGAGCCGAGGAGAATGTCTTTACTAGTAGACACATGTTCCTATTCTCCCGGAAGCTATATTCAACTGATAACCACTTGCAAATAAAATTATATTTTCTGAAAGAGAGTCTGAATGAGGGATCAAACTATCTTTGAGGAAAGGCCACATGCCTAGTAGTCAGTTGCCAATAGAAAATCAAGTCAACAGCATCTTAGTAGGTTTCATGTCTCATGACAATGTCATGTCAAGGTGTTTTCTTTTTTAAATTTTATCTTTTCTCATTTCTTTTTTTTCTTTGTAAATTTTTTTCTTTTTAGTTTTTATCATACAGGTACTTTGCGTATATATTACAGCTTTCAGTTTTGTGTTTTCAATAAGATCCCTTTGTGTGTCTTTTTATGTTTCCATTGTTGTTCTTTGTTGTAGCTTTCTAGATGAAACTGTCTCACAGTAGACTGTCTGATATTTCAGCTCTCACAATCTTTCCATTCCATCTTCTCTGTTTTTTCCTGAATCATAGATGCAAGAGCTGTTAAGTATAAATATTTATGAGAAAGTTTTGTATTGTGTTTATTTGGTAGAATAATTGTAGGTTAGGGCTGATAACTTAAAAGTGTTAATCAATTCCAGGTGTATATCAATAAAATGAAATTTTATATCCAAAAAACTGCACATAAGTGTTTGTAGTAGATAAGTCATGATAACAAAATACTAGAAAATATCCCAATGTTTTTCTACAAAAGTACAAGCAAACAAAGCATATCATATCTATTTAATGGAATATTATTTGAAAATGAAGATGAACAGAAACATTGTGTTACAAGATGAATAAAAATAAGAGTAATATGACAATTCAAAAAAATGAGACCTACATTCTCTAATTTTTCTTTTTACATAGGTGATCCAAGTTAAGAACCACCACAACAAAACCCCTGTGGAGATAGATAGTAGACCAGTATGTGTCTTAGAACTGGGTTAATAGAAACTTGTTAAGAGTTAATGCCAAGGAGTATAATTTTTAGTGGTTATAAAAATGTTGTAAAATTCATTTGAGTTATAGTTGAAAACCTACAAATATGCTAAAATAATTTAATTGTGTATATTTAATATAGATGGTATATAAAATATAAATTTTTCTCCCAATGCTAATTGTACATGCAAAAACATTTTTTATCTGCCTATGTCAAAGTGTAGCAATATCAAGTGGAAACTTACATTTCAATGCACTCCTCTAGTTCATATGCTAATCACCCACTACATAGATTACTACTACAGAAACTGGTTTTGGTTGAAATGAGCTGTTTAGTGTAAAACTAATTTCATTAAAATGCTGTTTCATTAAAATCACTCTCTTGTCCAATGTCCCTAATCTTCTCAGTTGCCCCCATTAAAGCTCATATTCAGCTGGCCCATATAACCTTCATGCTAGGCAGAATAATCTAGCAAAGATGCCCATGTCCTAATTCCAAAGAATATTAAATATGTTACTTTACATGCCAGTAGAGACAGCAGATGTGGTTAAATGTGGAGAGATTATCCTGGATTATCCAGTAGGCACACTGAAAGCCCAGGAAAGTTTTATTTCCCTCTGTTAGAGGGAAAAGGGAAGAAAAGGAAAGCCAGAGACTGAAAATGTGAAAGGAAGTAGAGTCTTAATACTGAAAACTACAACTGAGAAATGTAGGAGGCCTGTAGAATCAAGTCTATGTGCTGGAATATGCATCAAAAATGGATTATTACGTACATAGACTGTAACCTCTGTGGCCTGATATTCATTATTTTTGATACTTACAATTATAAAATAATCTACACAACTGTAAATCATTAAATTTGCAGCAGTGTGTTACAAGAAAAACAGAGAGTTACTAGCATGCCTTTGTTCCTGTTATGTATACCTTCATTTACAATTTTGAGTTGAACAATCCTTCACACATCTCCTCATTTTCTTTTTTAAAAAATATTTCTTTTTGTTTCATGTGCATTGTGTTTTGACATGAATGTATGTTCATCTTAGGGTGTTAGATACCCTAGTAATGGAGTTATCTATACCTGTGAAATGCCTTGTAGGTGCTGGGAATTTAACCCCGGGTCCTCTGGAAGAGCAGCCAGTGGGACTCTTAACCATTGGCCCATATCTGCAGCCCCATCTCCTCATTTGCAGTGTAATCAGGTCTTCCTGAATACAATTCCCCTCATGACGTGCCCTTACACAAAATACATAAATATGATATCTTATATTTTGACTAAGTATTTTGCCAAAATGCACAAATCACTACCAAGGACATGTCTGTGGATGGCCACATACATGAAAGTAGGATCTATATAATATTGATATGCGTAATTAAATTTGATATTTATTTATTTGGGGGGAAGAAACAAAGCAGAATATTCAATGTCAGAAACATTTTGGCAGTTAGTAAAAGTAAGAGCAATCACTCTTTATAGATAAACACACTTATTCTTTTTATGTAACTTATATGTCAGTGGTGGATACAGACAATAGAATAAATGGCAGGGGGATAAGGTATAGGCAGTGCTGTTGGTCGGAAAGCAGTGTGTACAATTGCCCTGAGAAGAAAAGATGACATGTGGCAAGAGGTAAGGAGCATCTCAGTATGATAAGACGGTGGAATTAGTGTCACATCAATTGACATGAGGTGAGAGTGTGAGGTACAGATCAGGTCAAGGCTATGGAAAGCAAATTTTAGATGTTATGGAAAGCTAATGTGCCTTGACAGTAATTATAAACACACATTCCCAGTTCTGTATATGGGAAATTACCCTAAAGAGATAATCAGAAAAATATTAGTAGCAACTCATGGACTAGTACATTTACTAAAATATATTTATCTACTTAATTGCCACAGCTTCTGTTGTGGAAGGAAAAAAAACAAAGCAAACTTGTGTT
Organism: Sigmodon hispidus; assembly: GCA_004025045.1. NCBI lineage: Eukaryota > Metazoa > Chordata > Mammalia > Rodentia > Cricetidae > Sigmodon > Sigmodon hispidus. The sequence continues at coordinate 35,196 of PVIH01002542.1, forward strand.
CATCAGAAGGGGCTAGATTAAAAATAGTTCATAGGTTTGGTCCTCTTTAACCTGATGGCTGGAATACATCTTGTTTATTCACATAAAATAACCATTTGAAGAAGCAGAACATGAAGACACCGAGAAAGAAGGAAGTAGAATTTCCTCAGGCTCACTAATCATTGAGTAGTAACTCTGCTCATGTATGCCTTTAATTATATTAATGAACTTTATGATTAATGATACATTTTTTGCACTACTATGTGATACAGAAAAATGTCACTAGTCTAAAATAGTTCAAAATAAATGTTCGAAGTAAAAACATTTATTATGTGAAGAAGACCATAGAAAAACAATAGACAATTCAGTTTCAAAATTCTAAGTCTACTTTCATGTTTTATATGGTATTAGTATTTCATTTTATCCAGGAATAACAACATGTAAGTTATTTAAATTAAAGGCTTAGATAGAATCATTCAGTCTGTTGGTCCCCGACCTTGCAGCAGTGTCTGTTTGTGGATTATGACTAGTTGTGAGCTTAGAGAGTTCTAGTCTTTGTTACAAACTAATCAAGCAAATAAGGGCAAAGTTGTTTGGTACCATGGTCCTCTTGATGATGATGGCCATTCAAGTAAATAGATTTTCTATAAGCCTTACAGAAAATTAAAACCCAGTGAATCTGTTATTGTCAGTGCAGTTACATAGTACTGCTTCAGCAATATTTTGACTCAAAACTAAAGGAAGACTAACAATGTGATTATTAGGTAAATTTTAATGTCAAATAATTTTTACTGTACAATGTTATATATCATATGCCTTTGGTACCTTATATTGATAATATTTTGTTCTGTTCTTTATGATTCTATCTTTTCTTAAAATTTTAAAATAATCATTAAAGATTTATTTTCTTTTAAGAAAATATTCAGTGTTCTAGCCTTTGTAATATAAGCTGTACTCAAAATTTGACCTAGATGTTGATGCATAGTTATTTCTCCAATTAATTTTGGAATAGCAGTTCAGAATGTTTTCTATGTGCACACTGAAGATGATTTGGGGCAAAATGTCTGACATACTAATGGAATTAACTAAAATAACACTATTTTCTGTGGTCAACATCGAGTTTTTAAAAATGAATAAATGTATGGACCATAAACCAACAAAATCAATTCAGACATATTATCCATTAATATATATCACAGAAGTAAATTTCCCACATTAGTGCAAACACTTAAAAACTATAATGAATTTAAAATATTATAACATTTTAAATTTACTATTCTCTCAAACTTTTTAAACAGTTGAGCATATTACAGGAGATATCACCTAGCTGAATTAATTATACTACAGAGACATGAAACAAGAACAGCACAATTGGCAAACAAAAACCAGACAAATAGATCAGGAGAATAGGATAAGGACACAGATATAATTCCATGTGACGAATCACAGCTACCTTAACTTAGACAGAACTACACAATGAAAACAGCTTATTTCAGCTTCCACTCCTGGCAGATCCAGTTTTCTCCCTGCAACCTCAAGACTGAGTCAGGTGTTCCTCTAGGGGGAGTGGGATCCAAAGAGTCAGTCCAAGGTGTTTCTCATCCCAACCTGTTCAGTGGTTGTGGTTTGCAGCTTGCACATGCTTTGCTTTTTTTTTGTTTGTTTGGAACAGTGAGACCTTGGGACCGCCTGCCTGGGAGGGATGGGGAGTTATGGAGAAGAGGGAATGACCTGATGTGTTGAAAGGGGGAAGGGACCTTGAATGAGGATATACAAGGACAGAAAGCGTGACTTTTTTGTTCATAATAATAATAAAAAAAGAAAGAAAATTTTAAAAAAAGAAAAAAGCATATTTCAAACAGATAGTCTTAGGAAACCTGAATTACATACAATCTTCAGAAAAATTAAATTAAGTCCTTGCCTCTAACACTCTTTAAAAGTCAGTGACAAATGGATCAAAGACTCTGACATAATACTTGATACACCAAATCACCCCAGGATAAAGTTGGATGGTTACTTCTGCTCTTCCTAAGTGAAGACTTTCTGAATCATGCTCAAGGATAACAGAACCTAAGAGCAAAGGACTGACATGTGGAATCTTGTAAAGCTAAAGTCGTCATGCAGCTAAGGAAAATGTCAGGCTAGTGGAGAAGAAGCCCACAAAATGGTAGAATTTTTGCCAGCCATTCATCTGGCAGAATATTAATGGTTAGAAAGTACAGAGAACTAATTAAAGTAAATCTTAAATAGAATAATGATTGTCTATGATCTAGACAATTATGTATTGAATATATTTTATTTACTAACCCACATGGCAAACAAAAAAATCCACAGTGGAATTACAATTAGAAACATACTAACTTTTTATTCTTTTACATTACCTGCATTCATTACCTATATCCAGGGCTTCTTCATTCCCTTTTGATTTTATTATTCTGTTTCTTTTTATCCACACATATATTTGCTTACATGTAGACACAGAGAATGGGGTAGATTCTGTCCCACCCATACACATACAGGCAACACTAAATGGCCTCAGAAAGTACTGTAAAAACAGAAATGAGAAAGCAACTGAAGTTTAGAGGGGAAGTGGAGAAGGGATGAATTGGAGAGAGGAGAATAGAGGGTGGATTCCATCCAAATACATTACACATATGTAAATATTAAATATTTAAAAGTAGGCCATAGACAAGCATAAATATCTCAAAAGAAGCACAAGTAGCTAGTAAATGCTATACAAAGTGTTTGATAACCTTAACTATTGGTGAAATATGGATTGAAGCCACTCTAAGATTCTATCTCACTCCAGTCAGAATGCCCATCAACATCATCATCAATATAAGGAATATCAAATGCTGGGATACAAGTGAGAAAGGGTTATGCAGTGTTTGTTGGATTATAAGCTAATGGACACATTTTGGAAATCAGAATAGAATTTCCTTCAAAAACTAGAATGGATCTACAGCATGAACTTGCTATAGTATTCTGGAACATATAGCCAAAGAAATATATATACTACTAACAAGATGTTTATCTATTTTTGTCCATTGCTACCCTATTCATGCACACAGGGTATCCTTCATGATATTGTAGAAGGCAAGAACATTTTAAATAAAACACCTATGGCATAAGACTACATAAAAACAAAATTTTTACATAGCAAAGAACACAGTCATCAGAGTTAACAGACAGCCCACAGATTGGGAGAAAATTCTTACCAGAGACATTTCAGACAGAGGCTTATATACAGAATTTACACAGAATGTTAAAAACTAAATACCACAAGAATAAAACAACCACTGAACAAATGGGCAAATAAACTGAATAGATAGTTTCAAAGCAAGAAATACAAATAGTCAATAACTATTGTCAAAAGTGTTCACCAATCCTGGCCATCAAGAAAATTCAGATTAAAATTTTTGAGAAACCATCTTACTCAAGTCAGAATGACTGTCATCAAATATTTGACAAAAATATTGTCAAAGTCATGGAGAGAAAGGAGCCATTATTTGGTGTTGGTAGGCGTGTAAAGTAATACAGATATGAATATTATTTAGAGATTTCTCAAAAGATAAACATAGAATTACCATCTTACTATTTCACTCAGAGAACTTACATCTTACCTCATAAGTTTTTGCACCCCACACTGCTTTATTCAGTATAGCAAAAAATTAGAATCAATCTAGTTGTCCATACATAAAAAATGATGGTGAAAATTTGATGTGTGTGTGTGTACAAATACTATTCAGTACTAAAAAATAAAATTATATTTTTGCAATAAAATGACTTTAGAATGCTCAATAATAGGGGAGAGCCCATAGACTCACAAAGAAATAAATTGCATATTCCTTCTCATACACAGAATCTACCCCATTCTCTGTGTCTACATGTAAGCAAATATATGTGTGGATAAAAAGAAACAATAATAAAATCAAAAGGGAATGAAGAAGCCCTGGATATAGGTAATGAATGCAGGTAATGTAAAAGAATAAAAAGTTAGTATGTTTCTAATTGTAATTCCACTGTGGATTTTTTTGTTTGCCATGTGGGTTAGTAAATAAAATATATTCAATACATAAACTCCAAATTTTAATATGAGGGATCATAGCTCCCATATCAAATATTGCTAACCATACATAAGTTTATTAGGTTTTATTTCTTTTGGGTCTGGTTAATTTGAGGATGTGATGTTTTTATTTATTTGTAAATACTTTTTATAAGATGTCTCTCAAACAAGACAAAGAAAATCAGTGTAGACAGGGAAATTCAATAAAAGCAATCAAATATGAAAAAGTTCTTAGAGAAAAATGAAAATGTAGACTATTAGAATCTTCTAGAAGCAGTCAAGGCAGTCCTGGGAGGAAAGTTTATAGCTATTGGTACTCACATTAAAAAATCAGAGAGATATCAAAAAATAACCTAATGATGCACCTCAAGGCTCTCAGGAAACATCAATCAGATAACCTCCAACATAGTAAATGGCAAAAAATGTAAAAATCATGGAATAAATTAATAAAATTGAGAGTAAATGTACATCAACCAGAGTTGCTTTTATGAAAAATTAATAACATATATACCCCTTAAGTAATCTAATAAGAAATGAGAAGATGCAATTTTGACCTGTAGCATTAATAAAGCTACAGATCAAAAGAGTGTTACTGCAACTGACTTCAAAGAAATTTAGGATATAAAAAACTACCAAGAAGAAGGTGCATGTCCAGCTACAATAATGCAACCCACATATGAAATAGTATAAAGTAAAGCACCTGTGATGTGAACAAATGAGGGGGGTACTGGGGATAAAGGTTTAAGAAGAGACTAGGAGAGGAAAATGTGGAAAAAAAGGAAGAGAAGGGCTCATTTAGCCAAATCCAAAAATGTATAAAGAAGCCTTGTGTACCCACAAGGTTGTGGTGTGTGTGTGTGTGTTTGTGTGTGTGTGCATGTGTATGTGTATGTGTGTGTGTGTGTAATTTACAACTTATTGAATGGGCAAACAATTCAGCTCCAAGAAGACATGAGTTACAAAATAACATCCTTAATGCCAAGTGTGAGTTGCCTCCTTATGAGATATCAGTTAAAGGGGTTCCAGATCTACCAAAAACAATATAGATTATTTTCATTGCTTTTAGTTACCCCTTAAAATAAGATGGCAAGAACTTATTGCTGAAGATTCTACATACTTTGGCTGCAGAACATAGAGAAATCAACTGTGAACTGATCAAAAATTTGCTCATTTATATCTAGCTTTCATAGCACTGGCAGGTAATGTACACACTGTTGGAGAAAGAGAAAAGATAATTGGTCTTTCCCATTGCTAGACTCTGACTGTTACATTACTGACCTTCCAGGAAAGATGTACCTCCTAGTGTCATTTTTTCCAAACTATTTGTGGGGGTGAAAAATTTTCCTCTCAATTGTGTATGAGGCTTCTTTCAGAGGAAGATATTTTGCCTGAAATTGTAATCATACTCAAAATTCATGAGTGGGGAAGTCATAGACCTGCAGGTGAACCTATTAACAGTTTCCTAAATGAGTAAATTGTCAAACTACTTTCTAAATATTTATGCTTATATTCATAGATTGTACTAATTTTATAACCTTGGTTGGAGAAATTTCTTATTGCAATGGATAATGGAATATACATATTCAAAACTGATTGAAGTCCTGAGCATAGCAAGTGTGAGTTCTTAGCCAGAGATAGGCCATCTTTATTAACCTACCCAACCAAAGCATGGGAACCACCTCAGAGAAGGAGTATGAAAAGCATGCAATATTTAGAGGGTTTAGGGGGACTGTATTTTATTCCATTGTAAATAATTGTCCTGCCTACTAGTTTAATAGAAATGCTGATTGGCTGAAGGCAGACAGGAAGTGTGTGTGGGACTATCAGCCTAAGGAAACTCTGGGAACATCTCAAAATAGACACAGACCCACAGGGATGTGACAGAGACATGACAAGGAGATAACAGCAGATGCAGAGGAAATAAGCTGAAATGCTGCTCTAAGAAATGGTACTGAGTCACATGGCTGAAGAGAATAAGAATAATGGGCTAGAATAAAGGTAAAGAGTTAGCAAGATATATGACATGGTCCTAAGTTGATCAGCATAAAAGTAATACAAGAGTGTGTGTGATTATTTAAAGTTAAGATGGGCTGAGAGTTGATCCAAACCTCTGGTCGAGGCGGGAAAGTCCAGGCCAGAAACCACTTACAAGAGAGCAGGGAAAAGTGATGTGAAAAGCAGGGCTATGAACATGACATGACTGTAGCACACATTAACTTTGCAGCTGACCTTACCTACATAAAGCAGGCCAAAGACCAAGCCAGTTAACACTTCTAGATTTAAAATTTCCACGCAACTCGAGCCTCAGAAGCACCTCCCTGAGCCAAGAAGTTATTGGTAGTTGGTAGCTATTGGGAGGTTGTTTTGCTTTAGAAGATGACAACTGGCATGTTGACCATGCCCTAGCAGATGACTCCACACCCATGTACATGCTTACAGATTCATCTCTGCATGGATGTTTGAAAGCCAACGGTTGACTTTAAATAACTTCCTTTATAGCTCTCTACCTGATTTATTTTGGGGTGGAGGAGGATCAGTTTCTCTCAGTGGAACTGTAGCTCAGCAAGTGGCTGGCCATTGAGTCCTGAGGGATCTACTTGTCTTGCCCCATCTCTGGCACTGAGGTTTCAAACAGGTGCTCTGGCTGTTTTTATGCAGATGCTGGACTCAGGTCTCCATTCTACACAGCTCTTGCTTTACCCACTGCCATCTGACTAGCACTATATGAATGTATTTTCACCTAAAAACTACAGGTTTCACTGATGTATCATACAGTAGCAGCAATATATTTGTAGAAAAACATTTCTCATAAAGAAATGTGAACAAATTCATTGAGACTTTATAAGAGGCAAAAAGAAAATTAAGAATAAATATATGTACTAAATTTGTTTAGAAATCGGAATCAAACAATCTGTCTTGAAGCTTTTTTTTTATTTTTCAAAGAAGTCAAACTTTCTATCCTTGTATATCCTTATTCAAGGTCCCTTTCCCCTCCCACCACATCAGGTCATTCTTTCCTCTTCACAACTCCTCATCCCCTCCCTGGGCAGGCAGCAGACAGTTTCATGGTCCCACTGACCCAATATTGCTTAGTTCAATCTCCACTCCTGGCAGATCCAGCTTTCTCCCCCTAACTCAAGAGTGAGTCTAAGGGGAGTGGGATCCAGGGTGTCAGTCCAGTGTGTTTCTGATCTCAGTCTGTTCAGTAGTTGTGATTTGCAGCTTGGGCATGCTTTGCTTTTTTCTTGTTTGTTTGTTTGTTTGTTTAGAGACCACTAATGAGTGAGTACATCCCCTGCTTATCTTTCTGAGTTTGTGATACCTCGCTCAGGACGATATTCTCCAAGTACATCCATTTGCCTGCAAATTTTAGGATATCACTTTTTCTTACTGCTGAGTAGTACTCCGTTGTATAGTTGTACTGTAGTTTGTTAATCCATTCTTCAGTTGAGGGACATCTAATTTGTTTCCAGGTTCTTGCTATTACAAATAATGCTGCTATGAACATACTTGAGCTAATGCCTTTGGAGTGGGAATGTGCATCTTTAGGGTATACACCCAGAAGTGGTATTGCTGGGTTTTTGGGGAGATTGATTCTCAGTTTTCTGAGAAACCGCCATACTACATTCCAAAGTGGCTGAACAAGCTTACACTCCCACCAACAATGGAGGAGTGTTCCCCTTGCTCCACATCCTTTCCAGCATAGGCTGTCCTCTGTGTCTTTTATCTTAGCCAATCTAACAGGTGTCAGGAGGTATCTCAAAGTTGTTTTGATTTGCATTTCTCTGATGTCTAAAGATGATGAGTCATGTTAAAACAAAGAAACAAGCAAAAAACAATGACTTTCTATTTTGCCCAGGCTGGTCTTGAACTTGTGTGTTTTTAATGGGATACTTCCGTCTCGGCCTTCCATGTAGTTGAACAACAATTAGGCTGTGAACAACTCAGGCTCCTATAAAGCTAGTAAAACTTTAAATGCTGGTTTATGACAATAATTGGTCTTAAAACTAAGCTCTGGATTCTCTCCTGGTTATAGACACCTATATTCTGAGAATTGTGTGCCTCGTCCACTTTATACACAAGCTTCATGGATCACTTACAAAAACTGAGATAGCACAACATCCCTGATAAGAGATCACACTTATACCCAGGACTCATAATCATAAATACAACTCTCTGTGGGTTCTAATTCACACTCTGATCCCCAGTGAGGTATTAAAGAAATATGATATAAATCAGCCTTTCCTTCATCTAACCTACATGGATACAGATTTTCTTTCTTTTCCACTTTCATTCCTTTGTATCACTCAGTTTGACTCATTTGCCCATATAGTAACAGAGATCAAATTATTCTTCCATATTCTTCATTCTTTTAGAAATTCTGTCATAAAATGGCATTTCTATTTGACTGCATCTTGATATGTCATCCTGCCTTCAGATCCCTCTGGCCACGGCTCTACCATCTCCTCCTGCATTGTTTCTTCATTCTATCTTCTATTGTGCCAGTGTTATACAGGCTATCACTCAGATAGCCTCTTTGGAACATTTTAGTAAGAATTGGAGGTTTCTCTCAGTAGAAATTATCAGTATGTATAAAACGTCCTAGATCCCATCACCAGCACAGTCTAAGAAAAATGAAATAATAACAAAAAAGGTCACTTTTAGTGCTTCTTCCTTTGGGTTGATAACAGGATTTGTACCTTTGATCTGGGATCTTTATGTAGCCAACATCAAAGTTCTCTCTCTCCAAGACTTTGCACCCATCTCATGACTATGACTATGGTGTGAACATGCTTGCCTCTTTGTTATTATAAATTATCCTTGACATACTAATATTAATTTTACAAATAAAAAGTTTAGGTATTTATCAAAATTATTTCTATCTTCTCAGAATCTCCTGTAATGAATAGATTAACCATAAATTTATAGAAACTAAATTGCACTGCTTAGGATTTAAGCTATTAGGAAAATACAACACCTGGATTGTCTGACACAGCTTTTGAAAATTTTCAAAATTCTCAAACTTTATATTTATGTAGTGTTCTTAGAATTGGTTAAACCATCTGTGAAGATGAAGAATATATATTGCAAAGCACTGTTTGGTAAATTATTGAAAAAAAATAGACTAAATTTTAAGTCTGGACTTAGCTAGGTAATGTTATGTATGACATTTGCTTGGAGTTGAGTTGTAAGAATTAGGCTAGAAAAGGCTGTTTTAATAAATTTAAGATAATAGCATGGATTTCCAGTTCATAATACAATAAAATTGAAAGTTCTGTACTGTTTCACAGAGTTAGAATATATATAATCATGAGTCTATATTGGGGCAATACTTTTAGATTCAATTTCTTCAGAAAATAAATATAATTATAACAAAAGTGGAACAAAGATAATAACTTTTTTCAGTTCACAACATCTAAACTATCTGGTTGTATGTATTTAAACAAGATGTTGGCCTGAAGAATATCAATAAATGTTTTAAAGATTTGTTTCATTTTAATCAAGTGTCTGTGTATAGGTATGTGCACATGTGTTCAGGTGCTGACCGAGGAAAGAAGCATCAGGGCTCCTAGAACTGGAGTTAAAGAAAATTGGAGCTGCCCAATACATGTGCTGAGAAACAAATCAGGTCCCAGCCACCGAACTGTCTCCAGCCTCCAATAAGAATTTTATCTATGCCATAAATTTTTATAAAATGATGATAGATGTTCTCCAAATTATAACCTTTAATGTAGATTTCTTATCCTCATCATGTGCATTTAAGAGAAACATGTATTGTAACAGGAAATCCTGTGATAACACATAAATATTAAAAGGAGCCAGAAAGAAAAAAAAAATGATTCTCTTAAATTGAACCCTGAGTAGATACCTCAGAAATAAGGTAGCTGTATTTCAAGGGTCAGCCCTGAATCTTTTACTCCTTGAAGGGTTGTTTATGACAATCAATATTGCCACTCATTTTTGATGATCTTTTGTGTCCTTGGCCTCACATTAAATACATCAACATGTTTGATTTTTAATTTAGCCTTGTTAAAGCCATTTAGTTCAGCCTTCACTGAGGAAATGGTGTTATTTGCAGTGACAGTAGATGCTAGTCAGTATCCTAGGGCAAATGAACGGTCAGATTCCTTGTGAAGCATTGATCTGACACAGTGAAGAAGCTACAGAATGCTGAGAAGATGGTCCCAGCTTTTATGACATAGAGGATTGATTGCCTTTTGTTATTTTGCTTGCTTTGGCTTCTGTATTTTTTTTTTTTTTTGCTAATTTTCACACCTAAACATTGATGGTGTTATTTCCCCCTGCACAGCTCCTCTCAATTCCTCACCAGCTCCCTACTCATGAACTTCATGATCTTCTATTTTTGATTCTCAGAAAGTGTCCATTTTACTTAAGTTAGGTATGAAATCACAGTAACCCTTTAATTTTCTCTGTACTATTCTAACTTAGGTTAAATCATATCAACCCACGTTTCATGTGTAATCCAGACAATTATATCCTATTTTGCTGTTGCCATCTTAAAACTGTGTGTGCTCTAGTAACATTAAGTTGCTTCCTTTCCCTCCAAAATCTCAGGAAACTTGGCTGTCCATCGTCTTTATCAGAGAAATTTGCCTTCATGCAGCAACAGGGTTTTTTGTTTGTTTGTTTGTTTTTTGTAAGAGAGGCAAGAGTCAGGCTTAGAATTCAGAGAATAGAGGAGCTAGAAGAACATATTATACAACCTGTGGGACTGACTAGACAGTTAAATACACTTTTGTTTGCAATGTAGGATAAAAGTCCCACTAAAGGTCCTATTCAGCAAAGTTTCTAACTTCCCCTGAGGTCTGTCACTTGGCCTGTTGTGATTTTTAAGGGCTACTTGAGGCCTTATTCATATTATGTAGGAATAATTGTTCTATAACTACAGAACATCATAGAACACCCAGGCTCCTCACCTGAAATTTAGCATGTTCTGCTGTTCAGAATCCTTCCTGCCAATCACCTGACAGATGTGTTGAGCCTAACTGAATTTGTTAAAGATCAGAGTTACTATCCTTTTCTCTCCGACACTACCCAACATATAGGGAAGGAATAACCCTAGGAGACTGAACACCCCACACTTACAGTGGACAAGATGACCACTGCTGAGCTTCCAACCTGGTCATTATTGCAACCATATCTAGGGTGGAACCAGCTATTGCTGTCCTCTTAAGTGGCCATGCTGTTACAGTACCTTCAAAATGAAATTTATGATGTAAAAGACATAAAGAATAAATAAAAGAGAAAGTTTAAAAAGTCTATTTGTTTACACCTATAGACCTGGAGTGCCCTTATTTTTGGTTAGAGAAGCTTCTCTTTGTAATGGGAAGAAAGCAGCTAGTAGAGAAATGTTTAACTGTTCAACAGGCTGAGAATAAGAGACTGAGTCCTCAGCCCTAAATAGAACATCTATGTTAGTCATCAAAAAGGCACAGAGAACATCACCAAAGAGAGGCAGAAAAAGAGGCAAAAGATGGGAAAGAGTATGCTGTCTTTGGGACACAGAAAATGTATCATACTCAGGAACTCACAGTTATGGTTCCCTACAAAAGACCTAGGGAAAAGCAAGCCAGCCAAAAATCTGGTAAAGGTGGGGTGAATGATCTTTATGTCTCACCCTGTACTGAGAGCTATTGGCAACAGAGAATTTCTAGTGAAAGGGTAATTATTACTTACTACTTATTAATAGTATGGCCACTGGTAGGCTTCCCCTTCTCAGTGAAATGTGTCATACCCATAAGGAGGAAGAGGAGAAGGAGCAGAAAGAAGCTATGAAGCTGAAAGAGGCACAGGGTTGGGGGGACACACATGGGAGGAGTTGGACCCCAGAATTAGAGCTAAACCTGATCACAGTTCATTATGCAGATGTGTAAAATTATAAAAAATATGACTTACTCATAATAAAAAATAAAAATTATAGAAGATCTAAAAAAATTCTCAAAATGATAAAATTTAAAAGTATAAGTTCTTAAAAATAACAAAATTAAAGGTGACATAAAAGTGAAAAAGACAATTCCTAATTGTGTGATTTATTTTGTGTTTCAGAGGACATTGTGCTTCCTTCAGATTAGTGCAATGAAAACAACCAGGGTGAGAAGCTCATCATAGCTTGACAATGAAACTGAGAGAAGCCCTTAACATTTGTAGAATTTACATCGTGTAGTGGGAACATTGTAAGTGCTGTATTTGAAGCCCATGCACTCACAACCTCAAGCACACATTGTGTTCATTTTGCAGATAAAGAAATGAAGCTGAACAGTTATTGTATGTGGTAATAAACAGATAAATAAAACTACAATAGGAGAGGAATAGTACAGAAAAAAATGCATTGTTTACTTCATGGATTTTTCAAGAGTATGTGCATAAAACTTGCCTAGTAAGATATATGTGTATAAAAAAGAAAGAATGAATTATAATCTCCTTCTTCTTCTATGGTGGTTATGTTTATAAGGCAACAATGAAGCTAATATTCAAAGTCATTTATTAGACTTATGCTACTCATTGTTCTTTATTTCCCTCACAAATTTCTGAAGAAAATACTTTGGAAAGAAAATACATCTCTTTTATGCCAATATATTTTCGCTGTACATAGCTACATACGCAGAAGAAGTGCATTGTCTGCAGTCATAAACACCTACTTTTAATGGATTTCCCCTCAGCTGTGTTCTAAACGTGGAGTCAAGCAATCATGTTAAGAAACTCTTGCAATAGAGAATTCTGGAAAAAGAAAATCTTCAACTTAGAATTTGTGCAGATTTGTAATTTCCCAGGGGAATTTTTGCATTTTAAGATGTTTGGTTGCCATTCCTTTGACTTTTGAGTTTTCTCTCTAAGATAATTGATGCACAAATGCAAGAGTGTTTTAATGATAATTGTCAAATTGAGAATGTTTTTATTCTTATTTTTAAAGAAAATGAGTTTATTTTGTAACAATTCTCTTCAGTTATAACAATAAAGGAAAGCAATTTAACCAAATTGGCAGAAAAATGATATTGTATATTTATTTGAACAGAAACTCTAAACCATAAGATATTTTGTTGCTAACTATAAATAAGCTGGAGCAGAATCAGACTACATTTGAGGCCAGCCTAAGGCACATAGTAAGACTATGTCTCAAACATCAAATATAAAATACAAAAATAAAAAGGGTTATATTAATGAACTTTATTTTTAAAAACCATATACAGATACATGGTTTACTTATAAATTGATAACTCTAAGCAATGTCATTTTTACAATTAAAGTCTAAATACATTTTACAAAACCATAAAAAGAAAATCATCTTTAAATAAAAACCTTAAGCGGAATAGAAAGATTATAGGAACTAGAATACCAGGGTGTCTACTGTGAAAATGTATTTCCTAGAAATTACTTCATAAACAATACCAACACAATACTCTATCAATGTGCATGTTAATATAAAATGGGATGTTTTCATGGAGTCCTACCACTAGACAAAGAACCAGAGGCAATTAATAACTGTTGGAGAAGGAAAATTAGCCCCTTTATTGGTCATCCAATGCACAAAGTGGCACACTTTTAAACCATATACACATAAAGAAAAAAATGGACTCTACAGAATGCATATATATATGTGCATACAGAAACATGTGTATGTATAATAATAATAATAATAAAATAATCAGAGAAAAGAGGCTATCAGCTTGAGAGTGGGAAAGCATGGAAGGGGTCTGAAAAGGGGTCACTGAGAATGACTGCAGAGAGGAAAGGAAAAGGGAAAGTGATATAATTCTATTTTAATTTTTACATAAAAATAAAAGATTCCAAAGGATGAGGAGTCAGTTTTGTTTGATTGTTTTTAGAGTGTGGACACTGGCAGGTAGACACACTCCAATAAGTTACCACATACCAGAAGTATATAAATAGCACAAATAGGCATTGATGCATTATTAAATAAAAACTAAAATAAGGATATGTTTTGAGAGCTAGAAAGGTAAGGAGTTAAGGGGAAGGCTGGGATGAGTTTAATCAAAATGCATTATATGTAAAACTCAGAATTAATAAAGTATTTTTAAAATAGACAAGAACGATATTTTTATATATCAAATGTACTTTCTAGTATAAATAAAAATCTTATATTTACATTACAGAAAATAGAATGTAATATGACACATTTAAAAATTCTATTTCTATATGACAACTTGTCTAATTGCATTTTATCCATATTATACTGTACAATATCTAATAGTTTTCTTATTAATAAAAAGAAAATTACACAGTACAAAGCTGTTTTCCACTTTCTTGTTATGATTTTGTTAGACTAATACCAGAATGTTATTGCGTCCAACATTACTTCTACCCTGAATGGGATTCATTCTTAAGTACACTAATAAAAATTACACACAAGAAATTGGAGTACTATTGATTTAAGAGTTATGAATTATAGCCCCTGTAATTTAATATCTGAATGTTACTGGAGGAAGTGTTAGACAGAGTCTCATTGTGTAGAATTGGGCAGCTAACAGCTGAATAACAGTGAATGATAGTTGGAAGACAATGGTCTTTGTCTCTTAAAATATACTATAAATGTTCTTAAATAACTAGCAACAGTGAAAAGAGAAACCATGTTGCAGAAATTAAGAAATAAAATTCAAGAAAACTGGAAATCCATTAAGAAATAAAATTCAAGAAAACTGGAGGTCCGTCCTCCTGTGCTTTTATCTATAGCATGTCTCAAAACCAAAGAAAGAGGGCCTGGCCATTAAAAAAGATTAAAGATGGTAATTAGAGTGCAAGATAGGTATCTATCACTTTATGTCAGGGAGCCTAGATGAAACCTTTTAATATATTGAAACATACTCACACACACACTAGAATTTTTATTTGTACTAGTAGGTACCTTTGAGATACAAAAATACTGCTTTTATCTATTTATTTTTAAATATTTTATTAAGTCTTGGATGGAGACAGTTTTGTTTCTTTTGAAACACCACTAATAACTGATTAATATTTGTACATGTGTTCATACAATTTTTGTTGAAACAAGTTAAAAATATTTGGAGAATGGTTTTATAGTTACTTCATTCTACTAACAGGAAGTGTACCATTACCAAACACTGGCTAGTGTCTTGATAATATAATATACTTCCTAACTTTCAGAAGAGTAACAAATAAATGTCTGTTGTGTAGCAGCAACCCAGTAAATATTATCCAGTAATTATAATCAAACCAAGCAAGATACAACAAATTGTCCTTTTCACATATAGACAATGTGACTTGTTATACTTTCTTTACAAAACCCATTTTCTTCTACTCACTTGTTACAGAGTTTGTACCAACAGAATTCTGTCCTTGGGTCTGATCCCACCTCATCTGTACAGGTGCTTCTCTTTCTTCTCCAAATCTCTGTCTCCCTCTTTTTTTTTTTTTTACTTCATACCCCTTACTGCCTACAGTTATTGATGCAAACACAATACCGTGCCTACCTAGAAATACAGACCTTACAGCAAATTATGTGATTTATGATGAACCTTGAATATCAGTAGTGATTATGGGGAATCCCTCCCCTTTTTAATTCTAAATCAATATACTTCTACCTAAACCTATATTTCTTTCAAAGCCTCTATTGTTAATTATTACATAAATAATTCACATATAATAAACTATGTGTCTCCCTTTATGTTAAGTAAAGCAAGAACAGAGAACCATATTTTCTCTTTGGTTTTCCAATGCAAAGATTCTACTAATTCTGGTTAGCCTACTCTTTTTAATCCCTTCTAGCAAGATGATTTGGAAATATGATTCATATACAACATCCACAATGATTCTCACCCCTATGTAGAGAAAGACTTCAAAAAATTCAGTCTGCCAATGTCATTCTTCTGCTTGAAGGTCTACAGCATTTTCAGATTGCTCTGGATTTAAGATCTTAGTTCCCCAGACTCTGAACCTGTTCTTTCCTTCTCTCAAAGTCCAGATAAAGTTTTCTAATGTCAAAGGGGGTTTCTCAAATACATTGTCTCACTCATTTTGTGTTCCATTAATGTTTATATCTAAATCTATACATCAACAAGGCCATTAAACTTTTTCTTTAAGGAGGAACTAAATTTGGCCTGATGGTCCTCCAAGACAATATTATCACACTGAATCCTAGGTTTCACTCTAATAGAATATATCTCTTTGGGATGGCAATTATACACCATCCTTCAGTACTGATCACACAGAGAGTATCCAATCAGTAATTAATGACTATCTGTCTAATGGTAATTGGGGTGGGTCAGTACTTTATATATAGATATCAGGTTAAATTCCACATATGCAGACACTTGTAGTCTTCTGCAGAGTTCTTTTTATTAAATATTTGAATGACCATGTTGGTACAACTCACCAAACGGAATCAACAGATTATAGGATGAAACCCCTAAAACTATGATAAAAAAAAAATGAACTTTTCTTTAAGAAAAAAAATTGTTTTATCAGGTCTTTGGCCATACAGGAAAAAAAAAAAAAACAAAAACAATGAGCACTACATTTCTATTTCTTTTTATTACCAGATTATAGTTTAGTGTGCTGGCAAATAAGCTAAATTCTGCTTCTCATATCTTACTATATAAATTCCTTTTATTTATTCTGTCTCAGAGATAATCTTCTCGCCTATAGGAACATTTAAATGGATACTTGTAGGCAAAGTTCTCTTATCGTAGCAGTACTGTGAAATAACCAACACGGAGCCTTGATATTACTTAGAAATGCTTTTTTCCAAATCCTGGTGAGAAAACATCCCGACAGGGAGACTGGTGACAAAGGGCTGGTTACTGTAGAGTGGCAAGACATTAAAAAAGGAGTTTCTGTGACAGAGGATCTATAACTTCCCTCCCTTTCATTCCTGTCAGACCTTTCGCATGTGAAGGGATGGCTCAGAGCCAACTCAGACCTACCGTGTGTTGAGATCCTTTCACAGACATGCCTAGAGATGCATTTCTCTAACCTAGGTGCTTCTCTTCCCAACCAAGAGAGTCATCACAAAATGACAAACCAGGTTTAAAAAAAAAAAAGACAAACCAGGGAACTTCGATTTTTGATAGGCAAGTTAATACCACAGGTGGAATGAATCATTCTATGTAGCCAATTTTTTTGTACTTTAGGAAAAAAACTATCTCTGAAATATTACAAAAAATACTCTAAGATTTGAGCCAAAAAAAAAGGTGCCTTGGTGAGCCCATTTTTATCTTCACTTGTGTTTTATGAAATATTTAGTTTGAAAACATGAATTATCACCTGCTTTATATGCTTTGCACTGAAGAGAAAATTATATGGGTCACTTAAACTGCCCAAAATACCAAAATCAACAGAAAAGGATAATAAGATTTTAAATGATACTGTAAATAATTGTGTAGAATTCAGTTTTCATTCTAAATAATAATTATAAAAGACTGTAGTAAAGGTATATTCTAATCATTTAATTTAAAGGCTTTTTATTTACTAAAGGACTGATAAATAATTTTTGTTTGCATTTCATACAACATCTAGGCCACACCTCAGAGAATCTCAAAAAGTATAGACTAAAACGTTTAAATTTAAGACTATATATATACATATATATGCACATATCTACATTCAGTTAGTGAATAAAGAGGCTATGAATTTGAAGGAGATTAAGTTGAGCTAAATGAGAGGGTTTCGAGGAAGGGGAAAATAATGTAATTATATTACAGTCTCATAAATAAAATCATAAAAAGCTAATGACTTTTCAGATAAAGACAACAGTAAGTTCTCACAACCTCTATTTGAGATTTTTTTTTCTCACCTTATCTTAAATGACTAAGAAACAGTGGAAGAAAACAGGAGTCTGGACTATCTCCCGGTTACCGCTGCTTATAATGGAGGTATTTTGTCCCTGAACTCCAGGGAGATATTTTATGCTGATCTATGGTTTAACTCCAATTCTCAGACTGAAAAGAAACTGAAAACCCCACTGAGTTTATTGCAGGTTTTAAGAAATCAGAGAAGGGAATGATGAAGGTGGCCTCCAAATGGAGCAGGGTAACCTAGAGCTGGCTGACCTTGAAGTTACTAGTGTGAGTTATGTAGCAGACTGTGCCTTTTCAAAGAGTCCATGGAGTGGCATTTCTTCTGTTTTATTTCACAAGGGGCTTCAAATCACTCACCGCCTTTAAGTGACCCTCTCCAGTACCAATTTCTCTGCTGCTTAAATCATTGCTGTATTTGTGATAACTGTGAAAGACAACACTTTTCACATATGAATAAGATTAGAACTTATATGTAACAAAAACTAAGGCACTGGGGTCAGGGATTGATAGGGCTGCTGATTAAATTTCCAAAAATGCTTGCATTTTTCAAAAAGATAGAATTATTCTCCATAGAGAAATTATTAAGGTACATAAAATCTTACTTGTATTGTTTTCTATTAACCATATTAGTTAGTATGTCCAGAACTAAATAGATTTTAATGCAGAATTAAATAGAATTGTCACTATTTTATTACTTGCTTTAATTATATAAGAGTTGATTAAATGTTTCCTTTCATAAATGTCTATAATATACTAAGAGCATATTCACCCCATTGTTCTCTCTTATTCTCTTGCCTTCTCTGTGGTGATATATTTTATATTTAATAAAATTAGCCTGATATATCAAAGGACAGAGCCATTACTTCAGTCTTGGTTTGTTTGTTTGGCTTTGGGGGGGGGTGGAGCTGGAATAGGAGAAAGGAAAAAATATACCACAGTCAATTCTAACTTTTCAGGCCAAACAGGGTAAAGGCTATCTTCAAGAGTCCTCCACTTCGCAGGTCACTCCTACAGAATACCGGCATGTCTGCCTATGCCTGCCTTAAATATCTTCTCCACCCAGTTATTTCACTGGTGGGTTTAGCTCTGCATCATAATTCTAGGGTTAGAATTAAAGGTATGAGCTATTACAAAGTTTTCAGGCTTTGAACTCACAGAAATCCAGAAAGATTTGTGTCTCCTTAGTGATGAAATTAAAGGTATAGGTCACCACTCAGTCATTCCCAT
The DNA here is from genome assembly GCA_004025045.1 of Sigmodon hispidus. Taxonomy (NCBI): domain Eukaryota; kingdom Metazoa; phylum Chordata; class Mammalia; order Rodentia; family Cricetidae; genus Sigmodon; species Sigmodon hispidus. The sequence continues at coordinate 54,261 of PVIH01002542.1, forward strand.
GTTGGGATTAAAGGTGCGACCCTCATGGCTTGCCTGTGGGTGATTCTCTTCTCTGATATTCCAGGCTAATTTTATTAAATCAAAAAATATTATCACACTTCTCTTCTTGTAACATTGTAATATTTCCTCTGCTACTTTCATGTCTTTTTTCCTATGAATTCTATATTTAAAATAAAAAAGAATGAAAAAATATAATACTTGCATTTTCCAGTATGACTTATTTTATATAACATGATCTTTAATTCTATTCATTTTCTGAAGTGATTTTATTTCAGTTTTCTTTATGGTTGAATTTTATACATTTATACACATATATATGCATTTAGGTATTCATCCACTGATCCAAGAACTTGACTATAAGTTTGCTACATTACATATTAAACTACAAGTATTTCTGTGGCATGCTGACATGGATTACTTCAGATATACATCTACAAGCAGTATAGCTAGATTACACAGTAGTGTTATGTGGGGCTTTGGGGAGAAAGACTTTGATCTTAGCTTGCATTGTGCCTATGTTAATTTACATTCCCACAATATAAGGTCACTCTGTTGAATCAGTGGCTACTTTTCAAGGAAAACATATATTAACTCTCTGGGTAGTTTCACATTTCTTTTATAAATTCAAGAGGAATTTAAAATGTTTGGCAGCTATTACCTACATTCTAAAACATACAATGGTTCCCCCATTTTTGCCAGGATTTGCTAGTTTTGTTTAAATAAATTGTTTTGAAAGTAATTGTTTTGAGAGTAAAATATGTTTGTACTGGGTATGGGAACATATCCCTGTATGCCCATCACTTGGAATGTTGAAGTAGGAAGATGGTAGGTTCAAGGCAAACTTTTATAACACAGGCTATTCCAAACAACTCTCAACAGCTGAACTAAACAGCAGGAAAGCATCGTGTGGATACAAGTGCAAGGAAGAAGAGGAGGTAATGACACACCAGATTTCCTTGACACAACTAGGCTCCAGATTACAAAATTACTTTTGCACACTTTTTAAATATTCCAGGCAATGGGTTAGACACATGTATTCATGCGTGTATGCACACATGCCAATATGAATATTAGTCTGAGTGATCTATAATCTGTTGACCTTCACATAGCACCAGGTCCTTCAAATATTGATTCAGATAGTCTGTCTTTACTAAAATGAAATATATACTATGTACTACACTAAAGTCTGAGCTGTGAATGCACTTCTGTAAATTGAAACCATAAATTAAATACATCTTTTTGTAGTTATGCTGGGGATGAAAATAGGTAGCTTGTTCCTAGTGAGAGAACACAGTAGTCCTCCAGGTTTCTTTGTACTTCTCTTGTGAAATTAAAGAGACTAGGCAATTTGGAAAGACTATCTTTCTTAATTCTTAAGACTAGAAAGCATTCTTGGCTAACATTTATTAGTTCTCATCTATAAACTGTGGTCTAACATTCCAGCTCAGGGCACATAGCCCAATTTGACCATGAGAGGAATGAAGGGGAAATGGGAAAGCAAAAAATGACATTTTTCTAAGCAATTTCCTAAGAATTAAATAGAGAAGGGAAGAAATTCCCAAATGGATCATTAGGATTTAAAGCAAGCAACATCTGGGTTTTTTGAATCATCTGATTTACTTCCAATTCAAAGGAAAATATGCTTAGCCAGCACCAAGGATTAAAGGCTCTAAATAACTCCAGATAGCCTGTTTCCTTCAAAGTTACCCCAACAGTTGTCCTTGGCCCTAGAACTGAATTATGACAATGAAGATTCAGAGATAGAAGAAGGGAACATAGCTGAGGACAACAGCTCCTAACACAACACTCAGGGCAGGGCTCTTTATTGTTTTTCACTGAATCATGTTATACAAGCAAAACAAAGATGATGTCCTGAATTCTCCCTACAGTTAAACTAATAATGAAAGACTATTATGAGATTGTCAATGTATTTGCTTTATGTGAGAATATTGTCACAATGATAAAATGATAATGATTGATAAAACTTTTTTGTTTAAAGCACTAAAGTTAAAAAATAAAAAATATTATTTTATACATAGCCATGTGGTTCTACTTAATTATAGCAACTCATTCATTGTTTTTTCTGTAACCTCTGCCTTATAAAAATATGTTTAAAGAGAAACAATTGCCCAAATCCATAGATATTAGGACATTCCTCATCTTTTCTCATTGTTATATTATACAATAACAATCTCCAAAATAGGTTGCCTGTATATTGCTTTTGTGGCATGACCTACATACTAAACTTTCACTTTCTGATGATGGCCATTTATTAATGGATGCCATCATTATCTAACAATTGAAAGAAATATTTATTTACTGCACACCTAAGCTGCTAAGGAATTTTAAAATCTCTCCTTTGGTAGTGTCATGTTGCTGGTGTTTCTGAAGCATACAGATTTAGTTCTGTTCAGTAAAAGTTACTTCTCCAAATTCTGCATGACAAGTAGCTTTGTACCCATACATCAAGCTTCATGTACTATGAGCCATGACTCCATAAGAGACTATGTATCTACTTACAAGGTTAACAAAAACCTTTGGCCATAGTGAAATATTTCTGAACACATAATGACAAAAACTTAATTTAAAACTGAATGCATAATGAATCTGACTGAAGTGTTTCAAGAAGAGATCTCCAAACGTATATTGCAACACCTCATTAGCCTTGGCTCTCCATACATATGAACTCTCTCCACCATGCATTTTTAATACACAAAATGCAAACAAACGCTCCCAATAACACTTTAGCTCAGACTCAACTATTTTATGATACAAATGCAATGTCTTTGTTGTGTACACAGTTTTCTGCACTTATAGAAGTATTATGGTTTAATTAGAGAAAACAACTTATTTTCCTACCATCATCTCTTAACAAGTATCATATTGGTATATTGTGGTAATATATTATGTATCTCATAAAGCTTGTCTAAAGATTAGAAGACCAAACAGCTACAGAGTTAGTCATAGAGTTCAAGGAGTGGTACCACAAGTATTTAATTCTAGTGTTTCAGAGGCAGAGATAGAGATATATGTGGATATCTGTGAGTTCAAGACTACACTGGGCTTCATGAGGTTGATCCAGTTCAGGATAGAAACAAAGCCAGGCAGTGGTGGCACACACCTTTAATCTCTGCACTTGGGATCCCATGCCTCTATTCAAAGTACTTTGAAGCACACATTCCGTATTCACATACTCACTAATATTCTCCATCCCATTCTTCTTCCCAGTTCTCCCTCAGCTTCTTCTCACCCTATCCTCTTATCCATTCCTCAGAAAGGGTAAGGACTCCCATTCTTGCATATGCAGTCTGGCATATCCAGTTGAGTTAAGATCAAGCCCTCTCTCAAGTATCAAAACTGAGCAAGGTGTTCCTCTGTAAGGAATGGGCTCCAAGAAGCCAGTTTATGCACTAGGAATAAATTCTGGTCCCACTGCCAGAGGCCCCCAAAACTGCCCACAATATTCGACTGTCATTCACATTAGAAGGGCTTAATTCAGTCTCATGTAGATTCCCCTAATGTCCTTTCAGAGTTTGTGAGATTCCCAATACCTTGGGTCAGCTGTCTTTGTGGGTTTCCTCATCATGATTTTGATGGATCTCCTCCCTCTCTTTGGCTGTACTGGGACGTTGACTTGATGCTTAGCTATGAATCCTGCATCAGCTTCCATCAGTTTGTGAATCCAAGTTCCATAATGACAATTCTATTTGATTATAGGGGAAGGTCAGTTTAGGCACCTTCCCCACTATTGCTTAGATTCTTAGCCAGGGGCATCTAGGTGATTTCCTTAGCACCAGGTTTTCTCTAACCTCACAATGATTTCCTCTTTCAAGATATCAATTTGGTTGTTCACCCTTACTCAATCATCCTATTCCTTCGTGTTCTCTTCCCACCTCCACTTGCTCCCTCCCCACTGCAGTCTCAATTTACTCTGAAGAATTTTTCTAGTTCCCCTTCCCAGGGGAACTATGGATGTCTTTCTTAAGTTCTTCTTTGTTACCTAGCTGCTCAGGGTTTGAGACACATGCCTTTAGTCCCAGCAAAAGGAAGCATGAAACAGATAATGACATGCCTGTGCAGAGAAAAGAATGTAAGGAGGGATGAAACAAGATCTTCCAGCTTTGGCTGAGAAGTTGGCAAGGTGAGAAGTAGGTCTGGCTTGTTCCTCTGTCTCTCTATCTTTTAGCATTTGTCCCAACTTTTGGCTTAGGGTTTTTAGTATTAATATCAATAGGATTCATGCAATATCATATCTTTGGATTTTATTGTGTTAGAATGTTTGGTTTTAAAAATTGCTGCTTGAGATGGTTATTTGGATTTCTTATAAACTCAAAGTCAATTTTGACTTGGGATTAATGCATAATTCCCAATTTTTGAAATAGCCTTAAACATCCTTTTTTATACTACATATTTATGTGAAGTAGCATTCTCAACATTGACAATCATAACTCAAAATGTTGATTAAATCTAAATGTGTTGAATATGTATTGCAGCCCTGAAGTATCAAATATTCAATGTTTTTATTTTTAATTTTTTTGTAAAAATAAACAATCACATCCTATGTTATCAGCATATAAATTTGATTTCAGCTTTAATAAATGGTAAAATTATATGTGTACTAATGAGCTGCTTTCCATCAACTCTTTTGTGGTTTATTATTTTTAAATATTTGTCTTGCATGCAGACCTCGCACATTTGTTCATGTCAGTCATTAAAAGTTTTCTCAAATAATAAGAATAATAAGTTTTCTCAAAGGTAGAGAAAGTATAAAAACTCTTGTTCTGTGAGGCTTTCAGCTAGGGTCAGTGCCTGGGTCATACATGAATATGTCATTCAGGTAATGAGTGGAATTCAAAGAACATACAACTTTGATTCCATCCTATTTATTTCTTAAGTGATACAAAGGACTTCTTCTGCTCACCAATTAAATTACAAAACACAGGGGACATGATAATAAGTAGGAGCAGACTCTCTATTTAATACATTGCTAATTCTGTCACAGAACATGAACCTTACGATCATTTTAACCATTCCTGTCTCTCTTGTAAGCAATACACATCTTCACATCATTCTTCTTCTTAGAATCCTCCTTGTAACTTGAATTTAAGAATAACTAGAGTCTATGAACATTACATGCTTTATTTAACACTTGTAGATAAATTCATTGATTTATATTTGTAGTTCCTGGTGTGCTTTGGTATTCTTTTATGGTCTCTGAACAAAGCAGGCCCACCTGTGCAGAATTCTACAGCCACAATCATCACAGGGAACTACAGAATACAGATGGCTTGGGGATCTTGTTCAGAAAACTATGTGTAACTTTTGTGAATTTTGCTGATTTGCTCATTTTCTTCAGCTCAGTACAATTTCTATCCCAAGACTGGATATTTGACCATTCCTGACTTTTGGCCTCAGGTTGTCATCTGATATTATTTTTAAAAATTTTTCTTCCCCTTAGTCTCAAGCCAAAGGTTTTACACAATGAAGTGTACTTAAAATCTGCTATGATTTCCACTTGACCTCATCTTGAGCTCTCCTTAAGATCATCCATCTCAAAAACTTCTGATTACTTTAGAGAGTCATTGTAGATCGTGGAACATGGTTACCTTTCACACATGAGCAAGACCATGAGTCCTGGAAGTCTAAGCTATCAAAAAACATTAGAAACAAACTTATTATAACTATACCCACAGTTTGAGTAATAATCTTAATGTATTCAACTGAGTTCACGTAAGGACATTAAAGATATGTAGCCTCTAAAATAACAGCACTGAACATGTTTGGTTATTCATGGAGAGTAAGATTTAAAGTAATAGAATTCAATTTTGCCCTCCAAACCCATCACATCCCCAAATCATTTCAGTTGTCAAGATTTTCCATTAGAGATAATATTTACTATTTTTAAACCTTAGTACTTATATTAAATACTTTTGCTTTCTTCTAAGTGAACTGAGAACTACACTTAAGTAATGTATACCCTCACTGAGCTTCCACTAACAACAAAACAATGAAAGCAGTTGGTATTGGGATGGTGTTAATATATTCCTGCCATACATTGGGCGACATATGGGAATCCAGGTTTTTTCTATTGCTTGCATATTATAAAAAGAAAGTTCTAGACATGCATTTTATGTACATAAAATATAATGTTCAAATAGGGACACTATATAAGAACCTGTTATTTGTCAGCTATGTGCTGTCTGTGGGGATGAGTTTTCAGTGTGTGATATTTTAGACTTCATTATATTGTCCCATGTAGCATTCCTTAAAAAAAAAAAAAAAAAAAAAAAAAAAAAAAAAAAAAAAAAAAAAAAAAAAAAAAAAAAAAAAAAAAAAAAAAAAAAAAAAAAAAAAAAAAAAAAAAAAAAAAAAAAAAAAAAAAAAAAAAAAAAAAAAAAAAAAAGCAGCAGGTAAAAAGTCAGTAGCATTCAAATGAAATGATACTCAGGGGGGTGAAGAATGTGCTTTTTGCCCTCAAATTGTCTCTATTGACAGAGTTGACTTCGCTTTGCCATTGAATTCTGACAAGGTGATTATTTTTAAAAACCAAAATAAGGTGCATAATACATTTTAGCCTGAAGCTAAAAGTTAAGTGTGAATATTCATTCATTTTTGCTCTTCTATGGGAAAAAAGAAGAAAAGAGAATCTGTGGCTAGAGTTTTGAAGTGTTAATCTCTAGCAATTATGAAGAGTTAAGGGATGGTGTTTAAAAGAAATCAATTTTTAACAACAGAATTTTTTTATTTTAATGCTGAGATGTTGTTGAGAGAAAAGAAAAATTAAAGTTTTTTTTTCAGAGTAACCTATCAATTTAGTGGGAAAATGACATATTTAAATATAGTAACACACATGGTTCACACAAAGAACATAGTCTCACACAACAGTGAGAAATGTAAGTGCATCCTGTCAGCAGAGATGCACTCCACAATCACATATGTGGACTGGGGGTGGCAGGTAGACTAGTCTTCTGTACAGCTTCTCTGTAGTGTGAATAGTGTCCCTCTGCCTCCACTGTGCAAATGGTCTGATTTACAGTAAATGGCATGACTGAGACAAGGTCAGGTGGTGCATCAGTGGAGAAGCTCACCCCTCTGCCATTGCTGGGATGGGTTACTCATTAGGTCTGCTTTCCTAGTCTCCATAGGCCTTTAAATACTAATGACCTTTCCTAGAGGAACTAAATCAAAGCATAGACCTGAGATTTTATTTTTTTATTTAAGCACATATAGACAAAGTGAATGTAGACTTTGCCTTACCCTACTAAAAATGACTAGTAATTCACTAACTGGTCTGTACAAACGTGTAGGCAGGAATATCAGTCTAAATGCCATAAATCATCATAAGTCCTCCCAATTTGTAAACAAAAGAATAAAAAAACCAAAGTGTTTTAATGATTCTGTATTAAATCTGCTAACAATACAATATTATTTACTTTAATTCAAGTTGTACATAAGATATCAGAAAGACCAAGATCTAATTTTGATTCTCCCTTAAAAAGTTTACAAATTTCATTGACATCTATTGATGCTTTTTATGAAATTTTTCAATTTGTTACTTCTGAAGGGTTGCTTTACCCTCATCTCTGCTTACATTTTGGCTTAGAGTTTTTGTCTATTTTATTTTCATCACTTGAATGTTCTTTTATTTGTCTGTCTGCATTTGGGTTTATTTTGGTTTTGGGAAATGGTTTTCACATGTTGCTCAATCTTTTCTCAAATTTATAATCTTCTACTTTAGACCCTCCAATAATGTCATTCTACTTATAACACAGTCAAAAGTAAATTGGCTGGCAGAGTTAATTGTCTGGAAGAAGGAAAAGGTCACTATTTGAAATGTTGGCTATGATTAATATATTTAAAAATATAATCCTTAAATTTAAATTTTTAAAATAATCTCAATATCATGTTAAAGTTTTTTCTCATTTCTTTGTGAAAACTATCGCTGAAACAAAATTGGAGAAATACTTTAAACAGTTCTAGAGGGTGCAATAACTTTTGAGAACTTTTGAGGTTTACATACATAAACATTTAGAGTTTCAAGTCTCTGAGCTAAATTATAATATGACTAGAGGTTATGTTATGATCAGTTGTATGGATTATGACATTTCCAATTAAGAAAAAGGTAGTGTTTTACCATAGAGGAAAATGCTGAGAATATTGTCCTATGTAAAAACTAACAAGAAGAAAGAGGCCTGAGGCTCTCTGACACTTGCCTTGAGTACAGAGTAAGTTATAGGACAGTCAAGGTTACACAGAGAAACCCCATCTTTAAAAAAAAATACAAAGAAATCAGGCAGTCTGTAAACTGCCTGCAGTTGGAAGGTGATGGTTACATAAGGACAACAGTCTGAGAAAGCAAAAGTAGAGTTACAGAGTGGGGTAAAGGTTACAGACTCCCCTAAGGTGGCACTTCCTGGTCAGGATAGCTTTGTGTAAAATGTCATGCAATTTCAAAGCGGTCACTGGAGAGCAATTTGGGATAGAAAGCAAAATGAAGGCACCTACTTTACATTGTGAACAAACTAATTACATCAGTGTCATTACCACAGACTTCTAACCAAGTGAAGTCATTAAACTTCAAATTACACAGGAACATGGGGAGCTATGTTGACCACATTTTAGGACAAATCTCAAATAAATATTTGAAAATTCATGAATCCTACTTACAAAATTGAGCAACTTAAAAAATGATGGTGAAAGACATAATCGCCGAGTATTCTTTTTATTATTATTATGAATAAAGTCACATTTTCTATCTTCATATATCCTTATTCAAGGTCCCTTCCAATACAATTAAAATAAGCTACATATATTTCAAAGTGATCTTTCATTCATTGTATCATTGCAAAAGACAGAATAAATCATGTCAAATTTTTATTATCATTGAAACTAAGAGATTATTTTAAAAGTTTGAATGTACAACCCTTTGTTTTTCTGTATAATCCATCTCTTGCACTTTAACTTTGTATTCTTGAGGTCCAAAATCCAAGAATCCTCAATGCTGAGATTGAGATGCTAAAATGTCTTTATTAAGGAGTCTTTGTAAAATGTCTTCCCAAATGCCTAATATAATGAAGTAACCTATCACATCTGTGTCCCTCAGTTTTCTCAGGGAGGCCACGTCGGGGGAAAAAAACAACAACAAACCAAAACATAAAAACTTAACTTAGCCAATATCTTTCAAAGTTTGTTCTAAACTTGGTGTGACTTCTATTCTGCAATGGATTTTTAAACAGGCATATGTGGAGAAAGCAAGCCACTATGCAACTACAAATTTGAAATAGCACTAGTTCATAAACTTCAAGCATGTGCTTCAAAATATTATTCAAGTCATACTCGAGAACAATCCAATCAGATGTCATGCATGAGAGACTCTGGTGTTCTGACTGTTGTAAATAGAATCAGAAATGTATTTCATAAGATCACCTTATAAATACTTGGCCTCAAGCTTCTGGCAGAAATTGAAGGCTGTGGTGCCTTCAGGAGACAGGACCTGGCTGGTGAAAGTGGGTCACCAGGAGTGAACCTTAAGAATTGTACCTTATCCTGTCTTGAACACTCAGTTTTCTGTTCTGCCGACATCTGTCTATATCTTTAAGATAGGTTGCTATGGTGGTTTGAAAGAAAATGACCCCCATAGGGAATTGCACTATTAGAATATGTGGTATTTTTGGAGCACGTCTCTCACATTTGAAGCAATAAAGTTTACCCTGCTACCACCTCCTCATATAGCCTTCACATGATCAGATGGTCTAGGAGAAAAGTCTGCCTAAGGAGTATTTGTTGGTTATTGTTTCCTCCACATCATAGCCAACGAGTAACCAGCAGCAATCTTATTTCTGCTCCTGTCTTTGCAGTAATTACACTTACTGGGCCTTGACATTCATTTATTCTAATATTCAGAGTAACAACCATAAGATGGCAGAGAAAGTTACAAATGCAGCATTGGACCAAAGTTTCTTTCCTCACTTGCTGATAGCAAAGCTGGCAAACAGGGAAATAAAACAGAAAAAAATGTAGGGGCTAATATGCGATCCTCTACTGTCCTGATATCGTGGCAGAGGGAAAAAAGAGAACCTAAAGCATGTTTTTAGTGAGGGCTCTTTATAAGAACTGTCAGGGCTGGAGGGCAGGCATCACAGAAAACGAGCATATGATTTCAAAAGAAACTGAAGCAAAGCCTTGTGGTGTGGAACTTGCTGGCTTGCTTAATTGGAGCAAGGTGGCCAGCCTGTCTGGCACCGTGTGAGGAAGGCAAGGAGGTCAGTAGGACAGCATGAGCAGATTTTGTGGGGCTAAATCTTTTAGGGCATGGAAAGACTTTAGATTTCATTAAATAAGCTGGGAAGTTATTAGAGGCTTTTAACGGAGAACTGACATAATCTGATGAAGATTTTTAGGACGCATTGGCAATAGACAATAGGAACATTTTTAAAGATTAAAACTAGCTGTAGAAACAAAAAAGACATGAGTAGTTAATCCAAAATTTGGCTTTGAAAATAAAAAAGTGCTATCTAGTATAATTAAAGAAAGCATTAAAATTGAAGGTTTATATAAACAAAGACAAATTATTCTTAAAGAATGCCCAGATAATTAAGATACAATATTTGGGGGATTGAAAAGATTAAAATAATAATGAATAGGCTGACCCATGCTATTGGGAGATTATTCACTCTGAAATGACGGCTGAGGAGCCTTCATAGAAAGTAACTAAACCCTCCAAATGTAGATGACAGTCCAATGGTGTGAGCAGTGTGTGGAGCCTCTTGCACTTGGACCAGAGTTTATTCGTAGTGCATGAACTAGCTTGTGGAGCACATTCCCTGAAAGGGAACACCTTTTTCAGCCTTGATACTGGGGGAAAGCCTCAGCCCTACCTCAAATGGATATGCCAGACTGAACTGACGTACCTTGGGATTCCTCTCTGGAGAGCAGATGGGAGATTAGGGTGGGGAGAAGCTGAGGGAAGACTGGGAGACTGAGGAGAAGTAGAGGTGGGTATACAAAAAAAATTTAAATAATTTTTAAAAATATTGTAAAAAAAGAAATTATCTCTTTCCAAAGATGACATAAAGTTGTACTTCTAATTAGTATCCCAGCATCTTGTTGAAAAGATTTATTATTAACTCTAAAAATCTATATAAAATACAAAAGTTAGAAAAACTTAAATAATTTTAAAATAATAATAAGAAATGCTAATGTGTATGAGCATGTTTTCCACATACACATTACCACACATTTCAATCAACAATACAATGGGGAAATAGTTGGACTTTACAATAAACAGAGATAGATGAGCTTGTATGAAAAGTCCCTAGTGAAATCAAACCACTTTCTGTCATATGCACAGTTCAATTCAAAACTCAAATCCCAAGTGGTCAGCCACAAACAAATGCATATGTGAGCAACAGTAAATGCATCCAGTTAGATATATATATATATATATGATTATGTTTTATCATATATACAACAAAATAATTAATGAAGAAAAGGTTATAAATTTGAGAAATTGAGGGACTATGGAAGGAGTAGAAGAGTCAAAATAATGTATATGCAATTCTCATGTATGAAATTCTCCAAACACTAAACACTTAAAATGAAAAACTGTAGCCAAAAATTAAGTGCAAAAGTGAACAATTAAATATTCCTAAAAGAAAGAGGAAAACTGTCTTTGCACCCTTGAGATAAATAAGAGTATTAATAAAATAGACACAGCATCACACACGTGTATATACACACAGCATGCATGCACATACATGCACACACATACATACACACGCATGCAGGCACATATACACAGATGTACAATGACCACCACCACAAAAAAACATAAGACACATATACACAGTGAATAAAAGATGAAAACAGAAATTTGTACTCATAAAAGCAAAGAATTTCCTAAAAAAAGAAAATTGAGGAAAAAAATAGTCTACAATAATACCATTGCCTTCCTTTTGCATTAGCCATCTACTGCTGAGTGTGTGGCCCGTCGCTAAGTGTAGCTAATATACCCACTGAGACTCCACTGTAGAAGATTAATTTTTCTGTTATGATTGGTTATCAATTGGAGATAGCTTCTTGGTTAGAGATTGGAACGGCTGTCCATGTCCCCTCTCAGTGCTGGGACCCTGGCTGGCTAGAACTTGTCCAGGTTGTATTCATGCAGCCATAGGTCTATGCTTTCCACAGTGTCTATGAGTGAAGATGTTCGTCAGTCCTGTTCTGTCTGGAAGGCAGTTTCCTTAGTGTCATACATCCCCATTGACTCTTGAAATCTTCCCATGTTCTTTTCTGCATAGTTCCCTTGGCCCTAGAAGGAGAGAATTGAAGAAGACATCCTATTTTGGATTGAGTGATGCAAAGTCTCTACTCTCTGAATATTGCCAGTTTTGAGTCTCTGTGTTAATTCCTAATTACTGCAAGAGGAAACTTCTCTGATGATTGCGGAGTAAGGCACTGCTCTATAATACAGCAGAATGTTCGTGGGAGTCATTTTATTGTTGAGTTCCTTTACCACAACAGTAGTAATTGGTTTCCCATGTGGTCTATCTAGTCTGAGTTTTGACCACTTGGGGAGTGTCAAGCCTGGGTAACATCTCATGGAATAGGTCTCAATCTCATCAATAAGGGGTTTATTAACTCCCATGATATTTGTGCCACTATTGCATCAATGTATCACACAGGCATTCTGCCATTATAGATTGCAGGGATTGTCACCAGTTCAATGTTGTCTTCTTTCTCTGGTACCTTCAAAAAATATGAAAACAAGCCAGAAAGGCTCTAGTTAGGCACAAGATCTACTTTTGTATGTCCAATGACACATGTTATATATTTTCTGCAGCAGTAGGGTCTCACCATTAATTTGTGGAGAGCAAAAAATCATTTCTCAGTACATGAGTGATTAAAGATGTCTAAGGGACCCCTTTGGCCTACAACTCAACTAGATGTACTCTATTCCTGGCACTAGTGATTATATTTTGTGGCAAGAGTTGTATAGATATTTAGTTATAGCATGATCTTTCCTGCTATTCGGTGACTCCATGAACATCCTTTCATATATGTATATATTGTAAGAAGCTTTTGGAGTAGAAGTTGCTTTTCACATGAGTCCTCAAATGACTCTAAAATTAATTGCCTTTCCCAATATATTTTCCTTTACCCTCTCTTTCCTTCAGCTTCAAATTTAATCTTTTCTCTCCATTCTTCTGCAAATCTCATAACTACATATTCATTTTCCTTTCATTTGGGGAATATTTCCTTTCCCCTTATCTCTAATTCTATACCTAACCTCTATATTTACATGAGTGGTAGTGTGCCAATTGAAAGTTAAAGGCTACTATACATATATAAGAGAATACATATAATGTTTGTTTTCTTTTTTAATGCACCAAAACTATTTGTTTCTCTTGATGTTATAAATTCCCAGCACATCACTGCATAGACCTTATACTCTACCTGGGAACTGGCTATAAACATGGTTGTTGTTGCTTTTTTCAGGATGATTCAGCTGGGGCTGGAATATAGCAAAACCTTTGGATCCAGTATACATACATACATACATACATACATACACACACAGAGAGATATGTATGTATGTGTGTACTTGTGTATATATACACATATATATGAATAAGGAGAATACAGTTCAATAATAGGAATATATAATTCAGGAGAAATGTAGAACAATATTAAAGTGATACTTCACAAGGAACACAATGATCAATAAGGCTACTACACAAACCTGAAAATAAGAAAATATAAGTTTTAAAAAGGAGAGAAGAGAGACAGTAGTATGATTCCTATAGCTTTATACTAGGATGTTTGCAGTTATAAAATAAAAAAGCACCAAGATTTGGCAACAGTATATATGCAGAAACTAGAATGTTCTTCTGAAAAGAAAAGTGCAATGTGATAGCATCTTAGAAAAGATTTCCAATTTCTTATGCTAAAGAGTCACCTATGTTATAACTCAGAAAACTATACCACTGTGTACTTATTCAATAGAAAGAAAAACCATAGCACAGTAGCCTTTTTACTTGTAACCACACTAGGAATTTAAGTACTATTCAGAGTCTACTACATTCATTTAGAAAGAATGCTATCCATGTTAAGAAGGAGCAAACTATAATTCCCAGCATCATGTAATAGACTCAGAAGCACACTAAATAGCAGATACCAATCACAAAATCATGTACAGAATACAATATGGTTCTCTTTACATAAAGCTGTTGCACAGGCAACATAATCCATAAAGACAGGAAAATCAAATCACCAACATCTAGGGTAGGAATTGCTTAACTGCTGTCATGAGACTCCAGAGCTATGAAAATAGCTTCTGGGAGATAGATTCTATATTTTAATTAGTGCAAAGAAAATGTAGGTAAGTATTCAGTTCTTCAAATAGTTCCCTTAAAGTGTTTTCATGCAATCTGTCATATGTGAGTTAAAGAAAAAAAAAAGTTCACTTAGAAATACATAGATACTTTATTAAGATCTTAATTATTTAATGCATTTTATAATTAGGTTTTATCCTAGCTTTTTCAAGACAGTCACAAAAAGTTTCACATAAAAAGAAAGAACACTTTAAGTCCAATTATAGCCTTGTGTAATAACACATAAATTACCATGCTTACTTAGAAAAGAACACTGCTATTTAGGTGTCTTAAATTTAGTTCCAAAGCTTTTACTAAGTTTGAAATAATAATAATAATTATTATGAATGGTTCTTCCAAAAGATGTTTATATGTCAATTTTATGCTTTTTCATGTTAAATGAAGTCAAGCAGCTGACTATAACACTTAAAATGGTGAATTAACAATTTTCTTCTTTATCTGGACAGTAAAAATCTATCATTCTGTTGCCATGACTTCTAGCTTGTAATGACTCAAAACATTATGAATGATTTATTTTAAAATGGGTAGGGCAATTTAAAAATTTGCTTTACATTATGATGATTGAATAAAAATAAGTATGAGTGAATCAAATGTCTCTTACCATCAGATTAATATGCAGCTTATCCTTGTGGCCGCAGGAACTGAATGTGCCCTGCTTAATCTGTAAAATCTAATGTGCGTCTACTATGCTAGGTGCTGCATCACTCCATGGATGACATGAAAACCATTTACTGTAAGATTCCAAGAGGTAAGATTGGTGTGATGGGAATCTAAGCAATGGATGGAGCTTTCCATGTCTAGCTGAAGAGAGGGAGGAGGGATTATATGACCAAAGGTGTCAAGATCATGTTGAGGAAACCAACAGATACAGCTGACCCAGCTAATTGCCTTGACCTCCTGATCTTCCTCTTTCTGCCTCCCAAGTGGTAGGACTGAAGGTCTGTTTCACCACAGCCTGACCTCTAGGGTTAACTAGTGGCTAGCTCCTCCCTCTATGCTCTATGCAAGATTTTTTTGAAGGATTGCAAACTATATTAAATATTACATGTGCTTTCTAACTGTATCTATTGACAACTATCTGTATTCTAATCTACTTCAAAAATCACCAAAATATTACTCCACACATGTTAGTCTGACAAAGTTTGCCTCTGTTTAAGCCTGAGAGTATGCACTGAATTCTGTGTCATTCTCAATAATACCAAGTTTTTTGGAACTTGACCTCAGACGTTCTCATCTTTCACTCATCTACAGATAAATTCTCCTCATTTACTCTTTAAAATCCTGATTTGTTTTAACAGAATTTAAGTCACAATCCATATGTAAATGCTGAATTTATAGTTACTCATTGTATAATTATGTCTAGAAATTTGTGCATGTTTACTCATAGATGTACTGTGAATCTACACCAATCTATAAATATGTACACTCTACCTTCTCCTACATATTTTTCACATGTATAATTTATTTTAAGCATAATTTCTGACTCAACTCATAATATCCAATTCTGTTATTTATGAAGAGGCAAACCAATAGAATACTCTTGTAATAGAAGAAATGAGAACAATGTTCTTGGAAATTATTGATGAAAAACCCTCTGATGTATTTACTTACACATAGCAAACAAAACAGACTTGGATGCAAGTAAAATTATTAGAAATGAAGAAGGTTATTGCTAATAGAAATAATTTACTTGTGAGAAACAAAGATAAAGAATTGTAGGGAGCCAATTGTAAGCATACATTTTTACATGATTTATTTAATAGGATATTATATAATCATTGAAATAACAGTGATATACCTACGTTAAAATGCATTTTAAATCTTTTAAAATAATTTTTGAATATATAATTATGTCCCTTTTCTCTTTCTAACTATGTCAACCCAAAAAAGAAAAATTTTAAAGACAGGGTCTCATTAGCCTTGGCTGACCTCTAACTCACAAAGAATTGCCTGCTGCTACTGAGATCAAAAGTGTGTGACATTTCTCCTAGTTCATAAAACACTAAATTTTTGTGACATTATGTCATAATTTAAAAATTGCTTGATAAGCAAAGTAAGTAGATTATATAAATATAAAAAATATATGTCAGACAATGCTAGAAAGAATTCAGTGGATCATAGACAGATGGACTCTGAAGCATGTCCAGTGCAAACTCACATGTGAGGAAACCTCAACAACTCTCAGCTAACAGACTTGCCCTATGCTAAAACTGGGAGGGCCCTTCCCCAGTAATTTCTAGCGGTAGGGACCTCCTTCAGCTGGGCCACACCTCCAAGGCAAACTGCTTCATCATTGACTGACAGACAGAAGCCTTTGAAATGCAGACCTGTGTCAAGAGCAAAATTAGAGTCCATGGAGACCCCATATTCAGAGCAGACAGGAAAGATGCAAGCCCTCTAAACACAACTGACTAAGAGGTAATTAAGAGTGAACAACTGAAGCAATGGGCAGATGCCAGTGCAAGAACACATATAACAATATAAAGAACAACAAGACAACAGCAGAAGACTGGTGGTTTTACAACACCAAGAACTGAACAGAGCAATAAAGAAGAAACAGAAGGAAACAACCTCAAAAACACCTTTCTGAAGATTATATAAGCCTTAAAAGAGGATATTAAAAATTCTCTTAAAGAGATAGAAGAAAATACAAACAAAAACTTGGAAAAGATGAACAAATCCTTAAAAAAAAATAAGAAAAGAAAAACCAACAAAGGAAAGAAGCATTCTAGAAATTCAAAGTTGAGATAGAAGTAATAAAAAAGGCACAAATTGAAGGAAAGGTGGAAATAGAAAATATGAAGAAAAGAGCTGAAACTACAGATATAAGCATAACCAACCGAATCTAAGAGATGGAAGAGACAGTCTCTGGAGAGGACAACTCAATAGTGGAAATAGATACATCAGTCAAAGAAAGCACTAAAACCAAAAAAGTCATAACACAAAATGTTCAGGAAATTTGGGACACCATGAAAAGAACTAACCTGAAAATAATAGGAATAGAAGAATAATTCCAGCTCAAAGACACAGAAAATGTATTCAATAAAATCATAGAAGAAAACTTTCCCAACCTAAAGTAGGAAATGTTTATAAAGTTACAAGAAGCTTACAGTACACCAAATAGATTAGACCCCACAAAAAAGTCTGCCTGCCACATAAAATCAAGACACAAAACATACAAAACAAAGAAAAAATTATAAGAGCTGAAAAAGAAAAGGGCCAACAACTTGCCTAAAAAGGCAGACTCATCAGAATTACTCCTGATTATTCAATGGAAACAGTGAAAGGAAGAAAGTCTTGGTCAGAAGTTATACAGACACTAAGAGAGCATGGCTGCCAACCCAGAATACTACACCCAACAAAAGTATCAATCACCATAGATGGAGTAAACAAGATATTTCACAACAAAATCAAACTTAAACATTACCTATCCAAAAATCTGACCCTTTAGAAAGCAAAGAGGGAAAACTCCTACCTAAGGATCCCAGATACACTCATGAAACCACAAACAATCAATAATCCCACAGAAGAAAATCCCAGAGAAAGGAAATACATACAAGCTACCACCAAAAATAGCAGGAATTATCAATGAATGGTCACTAATATCCCTTAATATCAATGGACTCAATTCACCTATAAAAAGACACAACCTAGAACAATGGATACAAAAACAGAAATCATCCTTCTGGTGCACACAAGAAACATACTTCAACCCCAAAGACAGACACAGGCTTGGTTGGGAAAAATTTTTCCAATCAAATGGCCCCAAGAAACAAGCTGGTGTTTCCATGTTAATATTGAACAAAGTAGACTTCAAACTAAAATCAATTAAAAGAGACTAGGATGTACATTAATTATTCATCTCAGGAAAAATGAGATGAATAATTAAATTTCAATTATGAATATTTATGCCCTTTATATAAGGGTACCTTTCTATGTAAAAGAAACATTACTAAAGCTCAAATCCCACACCAATTCTCATACCCTAATACTGAGAGTCTTGAATACCCCACTTTAAACCTTTGGCTAGGCTAACCACACAGAGACTCAACAGAGAAATAATGGAAATAATCCCTTTTACCAAACCAGACCACCAAGTCCTAAAGTTAGAGCTCAACAATATCAAATACCACAGAAAGCCTACCAAATCATGGAAACTAAACATCACTCAACTGAACCACCTCCAGTTCATTGAAGAAACTAAGAAGGAAATCAAAGACTTCCTAGCGTTTAATGAAAATGAATCCACAAAATACTCAAACTTATGGGACACAATGAAAACAGTCTTAAGAGGAAAATTCATAGCACTAGATGCCTATATAAAACATCTACAGAAATCCCACACTAGAAAACTAACAGCAGAGCTGAAAACCTTAGAACAATTAGAAGCAAATTCACCTAGAAGGAGTAGACAGCAGGAAATAATCAAACTTAGAGCTGAAATCAGTAAAATTGAAAAACAGAAAAATACTAAGAATAAATGAATCAAAGAGTTAGTACTTTGAGAAAGTCAGCAAGATAGATACACCCTTATCCAAAATAACCAAAAAGCAGAGAGAGAATATACAAATCAACAAAATTAGAATTGAAAAGGGGAGCATAACAACAGACACAGGAAATCCAGAGAATTGTCAGATCATACTTTGAAAATCTATACTCCACAAAAACGGAAACCTAGAAGAAATTGACAGCATTCTCAACAGGTACCATTTAACAAAATTATTTCAAGATCAGATAAAATACCTATACAGACCTATAACTCCAAAGGAAATTAAAGCTGTCATTAAAAGCCTCCCAAGTTAAAAAAGCCCAGGTCCAGATGGTTTCAGTGCAGAATTCTACCACACATTCAAAGAAGAACTATTACCAATATTTCTCAAACTATTTCACACAGTAGAAACTGAAGTAGTATTGCCAAACTCTTTTATGAGGCCACAATTACACTAATACCCAAGCCGCTCAAAGACACACCAAAGAAAGAGAATTACAGACCAATTTCCAATATGAATATTGATGCAATAAGTCTCAACAAAATTCTAGTAAACTGTATACAACAACATATAAAAAATATCATCCACCACGACCATTAGGCTTCATCCCAGTAATGAAGGGATGGTTCAACAAATGAAAAACAGTAAATGTCATTCCAACATTAAAAAAAAAAAAACTGAAGGGAAAAAAACCACATGATTATATCCTTAGACACTGAAAAAGCCTTTGACAAAATCTAACACTCCTTTATGATAAAAATCCTGGAGAGATCAGGAATACAGGGAAAATATCTAAATATAATAAAGGTTATTTACAAAAAGCCTACAGCCAACATCAAACTAAATGGAGAAAAACTCAAAGCAATTTCACTAAAACCAGGAACTGGACAAGGTTGTCCTCTCTCCCCTTATCTATTCAATATAGTTCACGAAGCTTTTGCTAAAGCAAAGAGAGCACAAAATGAGATTAAGGGGATAAAATAGGAAAAGAAGAAGAGAAACTATCTCTATTTGCAGATAATATGATAGTATACATAAGTGACCCACAAAATTCTACCAGGGAACTTCTACAGCTGTTAAACATCTTCAGCAAGGTAGCAGAATACAAGATTAACACAAAGAAATCAGTAGCCCTCCTATACACTAAAGATAAAAGGGATGAAAAAGAAACAAGGGAACAATCACCTTTTATAATGGCTGCAAATAGTATTAAATACCTTGGAGTAACTATAACCAAAGAAGTAACAGATCTATTTGACAAAAACATTAAATCACTGAAGAAAGAAATTGAGGATATCAGAAAATGGAAAAATCTCCCATGTTCCTGGGCAGGTAGGATCAACATAGTAAAAATGGCAATTCTATCAAAAGCAATCAATTCAATGCAATTTCCATCAAAATCCCAACACAATTTTTAAAGACCTGGAAAAAACAATACTCAATTTCTTTTGAAATAACAGAAAAGCCAGGATTGCCAAAACAATTCTGTTCAACAAAAGAACCTCAGGAGGCATCCCCATCCCCAAGTTCAATTCATACTATAGTGCTACAATAATAAAAAGCAGCCTGGTACTGGCATAAAAACAGACTTGTGGATCAATGGAATCAAATTGAAGATCCCGACATAAACCCAAAAACCTATGAACACCTGATCTTTGAAAAAGAGCCCCAAAATATTCAATGGAAAAAAGATAGTATCTTTAACAAATGGTGTTGGCATTGCTAGTTGGTAGTTTGTAGAAAAATGCAAATAGACCAAAGCATATCACCCTGCACAAAACTTAAATCCCAGTGGACCAAAGACCTCAATATAAACCCACCCACATTGAACTTGATAGAAAAGAAAATGGAAAATACCCTCCAATGAATTGACACAGGTGACCACTTCCTAAATATAACACCAGTGGCACAGACACTAAGAACAATAACCAGTGAGTAGGATCTCCTGAAACTGAGAGGTTTTTGTAAAGCCAAAGACACAGTCAATGAGACAAAACAACAGCCTACAGAATGGGAAAAGATTTCCACCAATCCTACAAGTAATAGAGGACTGATCTCTAAAATATATAGAAATTCAAGAAACTAGAGCCCAAAGTCCTAAATAACCCTATTAAAAATGGGATTTAGAATTAAAAAGGAAATTCTCTGCAGAAAAAATAAAAATGAATGAAAGGCACTTGAAAAGGTGCTCAACATCTTTAGCGATCAGAGGAATGCAAATCAAATAACTTTGAGATATCACCTTACACCTGTCAGATTGGCTAAGATAAAAGACACAGATGACAACCTATGCTGGAAAGGTTGCAGAGCAAGGGGAACACTCCTCCATTGTTGGTGGGAATGTAAGCTTGTTCAGCTACTCTGGAATGTAGTATGGAGGTTTCTCAGAAAACTGGGAATCAGTCTCCTCAAGGAACCAGCAATGCTACTACTTGGCGTATACCCTAAAGATGCACATTTGCACCCCAAAAGCATTAGCTCAACTATGTTCATAGCAGCATTATTTGTAATAACAAGAACCTGGAAACAACCTAGATGCCCCTCAACTCAAGAATGGATTAACAAATTGTGGTACATCTATACAATGGAGAACAACTCAGTAGTAAGAAAAAATGATATACTAAAAATTTGCAGGCAAATGGATGGATTTGGAGAATACCCTCCTGAGTGAGATATCACAAACTCAGAAAGAGAAGCAAGGGATATACTCACTCATTAGTGGACTTTAAACAAAAAGTACAACCTACAAACCACAACCACTGAACAGATTGGATCAGAAGCATCTTGGACCAGTATCTTGTAGTCCATTCCGTTCAGAGGAACATCTGACCTAGTCTTGATGTTGTGGTGAGGAAAGCGGATCTGCCTGAGGTTGATGCTGAAATAAGCCACCTTGGGACCGTGAAACCTCCTGCCCTTGCTGGGAAGGAGATAAGGAGATGGGGAGAAAAGAGTGTGACTGGGAGAGGTGGAAAGGGAAAGGGAGTTTGAACAAGGGGATATATAGATAAAAAAATGAGACTTTATTCAAAATAAAAAATCAAAAAAAGAAAAAATCAGCCATGAGTAAACATTTTCTTATGGCATTTCTTGCAGTTTTGAAATATTATTTGAACTTATTTAGTTCATTTCATCATGTTTTTGAAAAATCCAGCTCTGCTATTGTGCTCCCTCTTTATTCAGTTTTTTTGACTTATAAAAATACAAATAATTAACTGTCTTTTATTTTACCATGCTCATTAAAAATTTTCAAGGCTCCTCCTCATCGAAAAAGTTATCTTGTCTTAGAATTGAGTATGAATGTCATCACAAAAGTAACATAATTTTTTTGACTACTGTGATTCAACAAAATCTTTTCAGGATTTAAACTGTTTTATTCATTTGAGGATAATTTATATAAAATACAGAAGTTTTACAGTACAATTACCTACATAACCAAAACACATCTCCAGATACAAAGTGTTTTCTTTTTTTTTACAAAACAGAGAATTTTTCTTTTTGTAATTTAATTTTATAATTTAAAAGCTTTTTTTGAAGAGAAAAGCAAACATTTATCTCAAAGATGCTGAAATAATGAGACGAGCAAATTCATAGAACCATTTTCTGTGTAAATGGTTCTATGTAGGTAGTAGTGTACAAAATAGTAGAAGCTCTAAACTGAGACAAGATTAAACCAAAAATAAATAAAAATTGTTATTAGTATAAATCTACAAATACATAAATTTTTGTATATGTATACAATACAAAAAGATAAGAGACACAGATGACAACCTATGCTGGATTGTTTGTAGAGCAAGGGCAATACTCCTCCATTGTTAGTAAGCTTGTTTAGCCACTCTGGAATGCAGTATGGTGGTTTCTCAGAAAACTGGGAATCAATCTCCCCAAGGATCCAGCAATATCACTTCTGGGAGTATACCCTAAAGATGCACAGTCGCACTCCAAAGACATTAGCTCAACTATGTTCATAGCAGCATTGTTTGTAATAGCAAGAACATGGAAACAACCTAGATCCCCTTCTACTCAAGAATGGATTAACAAACTGTGGTACATCTACACAATGGAATACTACACAGCAGTAAGAAAAAATGATATCCTAAAATTTGCAAGCAAATGGATGGATTTGGAGAATATCCTCCTGAGTGAGGTATCACAAACCCATAAAGAAAAGCAGGGGATGTACTCACTCATTAGTGGACTCTAAACAAAAAAGAAAACAACAAAGCATGTCCAAGCTGCAAACCACAGCCACTGAAGAGCTTGGGATCTGAAACACCTTGTACTGACACCTTGGATCCCACTCTCTCCAGAGGAACACCTGACACAGTCTGGATGTTGGGGTGAGGAAACTGGATCTGCCAAGAGTGGATGCTGAACTAAGCCATATTCAGATCTTGGAACCTCCTGTCCTTGCTGGGGAGGAGACAAAGAGACATGGAGAAGAGAGAGTGACTGGAAGGGGCGGGAGGGGGAAGGCAGCTTGAACAAGGATATACATGGATAATAAATATGACTTAATTCATAAAAAATAAATTATCTAAACAAATAATTAAAAATTAAAAATTCATATAATATTCTTCAACTCTGTTATAATATCAATCCATATCATTCATATTTATTTTTGTGTTGTATACATATAAAAGCTTTTTTAAAACACTGTTTCCCTTCCCTCCACTTTTACCTGTCATCTTCCAGTTTGCTCCACTCCATCCCACCATCTATGCCGCAGAGAAGGTAAGAACTCCCAGGGTTAGTCAATGCAGTGGGCATATCCAGTTGAGGTAGGACAAAGCACCTTTGTCCAGTATCAAGGCTGAGCAAGGTGTTCCTCTGTAGGGAATAGGCTCCAAGAAGACAGTTCCTTCAGTAGGAATAAATTCTAGTTCTACTGCCAGAGGCCCCACAAACTGCCTATGCCATTAACTGTCATTCACACTCAGTCTCCCGCAAGTTCCCCAGCTGTCAGTTCAGTCAGTGAGCTCCCAATAGCTCGGGTCAGCTGTTTCTGTGGGTTTACTCATCATGATTTTGACCCTTTTCCTTATATAATCTCTACTTCCTCTCTTTGCCTGGACTGGGAGATCAATGAAGTGCCAACTGTGGAACTCTGTTGGATAAAGGTTCTATGATGACAATTATTTTGGTCTTCAATTTGATTATAGGGAAAGGCCAGTTGAAGCATCCTTTACATATTAATTAAAGTCTTAGCTGGTGTCATCTTTGTGGGTTCTTGGGTATTTTCCCAGAACCAGGTTTCTCTCTAACCCCACAGTAGTTGTCTCTATCAAGATATCTACTCCATTGTTCTCCCTCTCTGCCCCTCTCCCAATTCTACCTTCCCATTTCCTTATGTTCATAACCCATTTGCCCTCTCCCTGCTATGATCCCAAATTACTCAGGAGATCTTATCTTTATGCCCTCTTCACAAGGGTCCATGTATGACTTTCTCAGTTTCCTCCTAATTACCTAGCTGTTCAAGGGTTTGGTTTGTAGCCTGGTTGTCCCTTGCTTTATGTCTGTAGATCATGTTTATCTTTTTGGGTCTGTGTTACTTCACTCAGCTTTACTCAGGATGATATTTTCTAGTTCTTCTTCTTTTTTTAATACTCCTGAGTAGTACTTCATTGTGTAAATGTGTAAATATTGATGGAGATTAAGAAGTCCATGCTCAAAGTAGTGATATCTAGGTTTCTGGGAACAGATGCACTCAGCTTATAGTAAAGCTGATGTTGACTGGAGTCTTTTATGCTAGATTTATCTAGAAATCAGAAGACATTGTACAATTTCTTTTCTTTTGGATTATATATGCAAGTTTATTCATGTTTAAAAATTCACATTATCTTAAATTTACATCTCACTGTATAGCCCTGGCTGCCTGGAACTCACTCTGTAGACCAGGCTGGCCACAACTCAAAGATAGACATGCCCTGGTGTCAGCTTTTTTATTTATTTATTTATTTTTAAATTTTTGAATAAGGTCTCATTTTTTTATCCATGTATGCCCTTGTTCAAACTCCCTTCTCCGTCCCGCCCCTAATGCCACAACCCGTAGACATACCCTGGTGTTAGCTTTTTTTTTTAAATTTTATTACTTATTATTTGTTTATTTTTTATTTTTGAATAAAGTCTCATTTTTTTTATCCATGTATCCCCTTGTTCAAACTCCCTTCCCCCTACTGCCCCTAATTTCTTAAGTGTTACTGTTTCAAGCCTTGATTTCCAGTTGTTAGTCTGTTCTAAAACATCAACAACTCTCTAGTTTGCCCCCTGGGCATGGCCTTGCATCTCTGGCATCATCTTGTTTCAGTCATGTTCCCACCCCTGCCCCACAGAGCATGCTTCCAGGGTCTGCCCCTGGGCTTCTCTACTTGCTGACCTTCTTTAAAGGGACATAACACGTGACAGTGATTCCCCTTTTTTTCTCTGCTTCCTTCCTTTGTCTCTCTCTCTCTTTCTTCTTTCTTTCTCCTTCTTCTTCCCTCCACTCTTCCCTGGATATCCCAATTCTCAAATAAAACTCTAAATGGCATCCTGACAGCGAACGATTCATCTTTCCACACACAAAATACTAACACCAGTGACTCCAGTGACTCTAAGCTGTCAGGATGAGCAAACAGATCTCCCCACACCTCCACTTCTTGGAATTTTCAGTAGCTACCTCTAACACTGTTCTCAGAGCCTACTCATTGTTTTAAGCATCTCCATGCATCTTATGATGGTTCTTGGTAGTTTCCTAACTCCAGTTTTTCTGAGGGAAAATATTCCTTTATGATACTAGTGATGCCTCTAATAACAGAATCACCTTCCTCCTGATTAATTTCTCTGTACATGAGTTCTTTTACAAAATTTTATTTAGGGGGAAACAGCAAAAATAAACTCGTTCATTTATACTATTTCAGCATAACTTGAAATGTCTCTGTACTGTCAGACAGTAGCTACTTCGTTTAAGGCTGATTGTATTTGCATGTAAAGGACCCTTCTGCTTACTCACTCACTTTCTGCTGCTCTATGCTTACCTTGCTTCATGTTGTATATCTCAAGCAAAACTGCAAGCAACATTGCTGTTCACATTTCATGTAGGCATTTGTTATAATTTAGTGTAATACCTAGAAGTGAAATTGCCATTATTCTGCTACCTAGGTTGTAAACAACTTCTTTATAACCAACCAGTAGTATCTGAGTGCTAGTTTGCATGTTTCCCTGATATCACTTGGTATGTTTGTGGTTTGAATGTCTTTGTTCTGGAATAAATGGTCATTAATTCTTCAAGGACTCTTCTCAGTACCTTTTTTATGTTCAGTCTTCTTTGAAAGACTTTTCTTACTCTTGTATCCATGAACCATTTGCCCATTTAAAATTTCAATCATTTCCCCTTTTATTATTCTTCATTTTTTTCACTCAAGTGTAAATTCTTTGTCAGAGGATAATGTTGAGAATATTTTCTTCTGATCATCAACCTACCAGTCATTTTTATGCAAAATTTTGATTTGAGTTCATTTCAGTGTTATCACTTTTATAATATTTCTTTGGTATTACATGAGAACTTTCTATAGTCTAACTTTACAAAAATATTTTGCTATGCTTTTTTCAAGATTAAATCTTGACTTCAGGTTTAGTCCTTTAATTTGTATTAAAACATTTTTTGGGGATCCTTTTTGACTGAATTCTGCCCATGTCAACAGCATGCCATAGTACAGAGGTGCTGCTGAAATATAGTCCAAAATAATTTTATAAATCATTTGACAGAGGTTGAGGTTTTATCTCTTTTTTAATTATTTATTTAGTCGTTCATTCATTACTTGAATGGACTTCCAAGCTTTCCAGAGCATTCATTAAGATCTTTTTCTATCTAATAATTTCTACAAATCTGTCAAAAGCCAATTAATTTTTAAGTGTTTTATCTATTTCTCTATGTTCTCTGCTGCTAATATGTAGTTTTTTGGAAGTTCAATTGTGTTGAAATGGAGAGTTTGGGAGAAAATATAAAATTCTTAATATTGCCTTTTCATTTCATGCATATACTGTTCAACTCATTTTTTATGATCTTAGTCCCTTAAAATGTTTTATAGTTAGTTTCATATCACAAGACATGTGTATCTATAATAAATATATGCTTAATGTGGTTATTAATATCATTTTAATTTTATTTTCAATAGCCAAAGCTAGTTTATAAAAAATTTCACATGTGTTGCCATAAACCTTTTAAATTTTTTATTATTTATTTCTCTCTATTGTCTGTTTAGCGCACAAAGTTTTAAGAATTAATTATTCTTTATTTTTTATGTTCTTTTTATTTGAGGTTATAATTTAACTATAACAATTCTACCTCCCATTTTCTCCCTTCAAACTCTTCCATATACTCCTTGATCTCTTTCAAACTCATAACTTCACTTTTACTAATTAGTATTACATACATATATGTAGTTCATATAGATATGTTTTCCTAAATATTATGCATTCTGTCCATATAATGCTGCCCATATACATATTTTCAGAACTGAATGTTTCAGTTACAGCCATGGTCTCCTTCTAGTTGATAAGGTCATAAATTCAATTGAAGAGTTATTGGTTACCATTGAAGTATGCCTGCCTACCTTTACGGTTATCATGCTATGCAGATTGGTGGTGTGGATCATAGCTGGGTAGAAATTTTAGTTACCTCTCTCTTTTGAAAGATTACATAGTACTTTCTGGTATCCTGAAAGCTAGTCCTCAAGGAGGGATTATTTAGATTATTTCTAGCTTAAGGATTCTCAGGACTCTATTTCAGTTATTATTTTTTATTATGTTTGTATGCATATAAGCACGTAGATGTGCATGTGAGACAGAAACATCAGATGCTATGGAAATGGAATGATAATCAGATGTACACTACCTTCCTTGGGTACTGGGCACCTTGCTACCTGAGACAGAAGAGTAGCATGTGCTGTTAACCACAGAGCCATCTTTGCAGCCCCAGTGGACAACAACTTAATGCTAATTTGTAGCTATTTTTATGTCTTCATCTTTGTCTTGATAATTTACATAATGTAAAGTAAAATTTGGGGGGTTACCTTTATAATTCTGTAATTATATGACTTCTATGTAAATCCTTTTTACCTTTTCTTTACTTTTAATGCATTTGACATTCAGTTTCTTTGTGTTTTCAAATAATAAGCCGTTGTTCTTGTCTAGTCAAAGCTGTTTTAAGTTTGCATTGATTTCCACTTTTTTATGCCCTCCTTGATTGTATGTCTGCTTCTGTTCCACTTAGGAGCAGTTTTTGGCTTTTAATATTTTGAAAATTGTCTCTATAACCCTCACTCCTTTCATGACTAATGTCTCTAGTTATGGTAAATATGAGTTGAAAGCTGTATTTATTTATTTAGTGTTTAAATGTTTTTTGTACATTTAATGTTGATATCTTCTTGCTTTTACAATTTCTCTTGAAAAGCAAGTGAACAATTCAATGCTGTACTCTAGGACAGAATTTGGCATATTTTCCATATGCCATATTAATAAACCCATATTAATGCTGGGTTTTCTTTGTCTTTAGCAACTTTACAATGACATGCCTACCTCACTGTGGTTTTCAGCTTTTCTATTTTTTAAGCTATGTTTAAACCCTATTTGGTATTTTTCCCCAAGAGTTCAATACCAAATTAAATGTTTTTAAACATGCATTTAGTTCTTATCTTAACTACATTACCTCAGAGTTTTACAATATCATTTGATAGTTATGTACTATAGATTCTGAACGGAACCATCCTACCTTGTGAAGTATTTTTTTACATGTTAGTTATAGTTTCATTTACAGATTGTGTTTGAATCTGCTGATATCTAGGTCAGCTTTTAAACTGTCTTTTTTAAATCGTCTGCTTGCTTTTCCTCTTACTCCTGTTTCTTGCTGTCATTTCTATACTATGGTCAAGTGTTAGTTCCTTACCATTTCTCCCTGACTCTTACTCCTGTTTCTTGCTGTCATTTCTATACTATGGTCAAGTGTTAGTTCCTTACCATTTCTCCCTGACGTGTTGTAGATGGAGGTGTAGTTCTTGTTCATGAGGTCATAGACAGCCAGACTCATTAAAGGTCTAATCCCTCAAGTTCAATTTGGGCTGATTTTTAGTTTATTAATGGTTATAAGAATCAGATTCTGAGCATCCTCATAAATGCTACTGAGCACTCTACCACAAAGGCAAAACCTCATCTCAAGGTCTATGCAGGCTAGCACTAAGAATAATGTTTGTAGACACACAGGTATATGGCCTGTTGCAAGTTAAGTCATCTTAATTGCAAATAAAACTTGATTTTGAAATTTCTAGAGAAACAAAACACTATTCCTAAAGAATTGTTAAATTGAGTTATAACTCTTCAGTTGAAAAATTATACAGTTATTTAAAAGTTAACCAAGACAGTAAATCATTTTGTTTACTTTATATTGCCCTGATTTATTTCTATCATGCAGTGTCATATTGTAAAATGGCTTTTGACAGAAAATGTTGTGTGTTTGTCGTCCATAAAAGACCCTCTTGGCTTGCACATAGTTGGCAAATAATTTTCATCCCCATAAAAAAACCATAATGTAGATTAGCCTCATACTGATGATCCTAGAGTCTTTTTCTTCTCAAATCTGATATTATTGGTGGGTGCTCCTATACCTGACTTATTTAGTTAATAAATAAATATGCAAAATTGTGCTGGGGTATAGATCTCACAATCTCAGTGTATTTACAGAATGCATCACTGAACATTAGTTCTGTCTCTGGTATTAGCTCTCTTTGTTGCAACAGACCATTAATGGCTCCCTGTAAGTATCAATTTCTGAGCAACATCAGTGTTAGACATAAATATTTCTAAGGTTCTTTTCTCCTTTTTAATTAAATCCTTTAGATTACAACTTCATAAAGATCACAACTAAATCTATTACCGCAAATCTCATCTCTAAAATAATGCCTAACCTTTACTAAATGTGATATAATATGTTAAAAAATAAATGTTCATTGTTTCACAAAAGGATCATTTTCTAAAATTACATATATATGTATGTGTATGTATATGTATATATGTGTATGTATATGTATACATGTGTGATTACATGAATGTTTTTAACTTAGGTATTTCAAATCTATAGGTCTGCCTATATATGAAATTTTATCTTTCCTCTATGTATTTACTCTTTCCTTCTTGTCTATGCTTTACTCAATTTCTGTCATCATTCTTAATCATAGTCTTGTTTTTGTTGTTAAATTTAAATTCTTCAATTTCTATTTATTAACAAATCATTCAAAAAATTTATATTTCCAATTGGCCATATTCTATATCAATTATTAATACATTCTTTAGAATAAAGTAAGCCTTTCATAAGAATAACCAATGAAAAATATGCTTAAGTGTACTTTATAGAGCCTATTGTGACTATATCTAGGTATCTTTTACAAACAGCACTTTAAAAATATATTTGATCATTCAATTCAAAAGGAGTGCAAACTACTTATGTTCCAACCAGCTGCTCTGGAGGGAAAAAATTTTAATGGACGCACCACACCTTCAGCCTCTCGTCTCCAGTCACTGTGCTTAGCTGCAGGATTCCCATTAACATTAATGGGAGCTCCATGCACACATCACCTGGAGAACAGACCCCTTGTGCTTGATCATTATCCTTCTAGACAGGTAGGAATAGCATCAATCAGGTATCCAGCTTAGATTCACAGTGTGTGCTATTAAAGGCATCAGGGCAATAAAAACACAGACTTCTAATACTTTCTTTAAAAAAAATAGTTTTAAAAAAGTGTGTTACAACAAAGGAAGCAGATTTTAAAAGCATGTAAGGAGTACAGCATTTTTCTGCATATCCTTTTATAATTAAAAATGACCTAAAACTAAAGCAAACACATTACTTCCCTTCCATGAACAGTGATAATGGGATAATAAAGACAAGCTTCATTATGTAAAATGGATTTGATTTACTATAAAATAGCCAAAAGATGAACAGATCGCATAGTTTACACAGGATCTGCTTGACCTCTGTTTTCTCCTTTGCTTTTAACATTTTCCCACCTGAGCATTAATACATCAAGCACATTTATGTGGTTAGAAAGAAAATGTGAGTGATTAATACTAGTACAGGAGATGCATGAGGTCAGAAGGGACACTTTGAAAATAGAAGCCTGTTTTCACAATTCAGATGTACTATATATTTACCACAGAAAAGAACAATGCAGAGGGGAAGGAAGAAATAAAAGAGATATGTGTTTTAAAAATTTAAGAAGATTCATGTTCATGTAGAACTAATTTCATCAACAACACAACTGAAGATGTCATCTAACCTTTTTAAATCACTTTACAAAAATTTTTTTTCAAAAATTTATAAAATGTGTATATTTTATATTTTATACTAATTAGGCGACTTACAGTATAGCAGATGGTGATTAGTAAATGCTTTGGGAAAAAATAGTGGCTATTATTTTCCTTGATAGCGTTATTAACCATAAAAGGTAATGTGGTATTAGAGACAAAACAATAAACACACATACATAGGTGAGATGCCTAAGTTCTGCATCTAAGCTTAAAATCATAGGTAAACTCTATTTTGTTATACATTCTACAAATATGGATAGCTGATGAGACATATAAATACACACATGCACATATATACTGATGTTTATGTATGTCTACATATCTTGCCAACAAGGCTGTTTTCCTTTACAGCTTTGGGAAGGATAACTTTTTGTGGACATTTTACTAGGTTTAATAACATTAAAAGCATAAGCAGGCTTACTCTGAAGACTGATCAAATCCTCATAGTGCCATGAGGAGGTTAGAAGTCCAGGATGAGGATAGAAGACTAGACTGCTATTTGCTGAGCACTCTGCCTGTCTGAGTGCAGTTCTATGTACTCCCTGGAGCAGGCTTCAGAAAAAGCTCCTATGAAAACGTTAACAGCCTAGTCTTACAAAGAAAGAAACCAAGCTTCAATGAAGTTGCTTCCCCTTGATACCTGCTGTTGAGTGAGGATACAACTGTTCAAGGATATTGATCTTTACTAATTCATTGTCCTTATTAAATGATAACCTGTCTTTAAATGAACAAGATAGAATACAAAGGAAATAAATTGCTGTGGCACAGTATGTAACCTGTATTGCACTGAGCCATAGATTAGGAATTAAAACATCAAGAATTGAACTCATTCTGTTGACACTGACCTTTGCCAGACCTAGTAC
Source organism: Sigmodon hispidus (assembly GCA_004025045.1). Lineage (NCBI taxonomy): Eukaryota > Metazoa > Chordata > Mammalia > Rodentia > Cricetidae > Sigmodon > Sigmodon hispidus. Next base: position 86,346 of record PVIH01002542.1, read on the forward strand.
TAGGCCCTCATGGGACACAACCGAAGCAGGGGACAACCGAAATCATGTGCTCATACATCTTTGAATAGCTGTGCATTAAGAAGCTGATTCAAAGCCTCATAGAATTCTGCCACTGATGACTAGCCTCAGTTGTTGTAGACAGACTAGAAGGATATAGGTAACAAACGTTCAACAGGATTTTTATAGAAATTAAATGTTAAAATCGTTGGTACTGGATTTCAAAAATGCTTATTATTAATTTTTATCTTACCTGCCCCAAAATTTTATATCAGTCCATTACTTATCATAACTGGTGTATCTTCATATCTAAAATTAACAAGATTAAATTTCTATTTTTGAACAAGTGTAAATCAATAAATATTTACTCAATGAAAATATACTTTTCAGAGATGGATGCAGTAGCATGTGTTTTAATTTCTGTACTCAAAAAAATCTTTCACAGGGAGATTATCTTGGTCTTGGAACCAGCCTAGTTTATATACTTAGTCTGAGACCAATTGAAGTTACAAAGTAGGAACTTGTCTAAAAAATAAATAAATAAGTAAGTAAATAAATTTCTTAAAGTGTAATTGAATCACAGGTATGTTGTTGGTTAGTGTACTGAATATCTTAGGAACTTGTGTGAAGTTCTTCATAGTGTTCTATAGATTTGTAGAAATCATACAAAATCAATATTATTTACAGTGTAAGCAAGCCAATGGATGAGCAATAGACTTCAGTTTTTCAAGTTTTATGAACCAAATACAGTGACACTTAGTTTTAAGCTATATTTAAGCTATAAGAAAATTTATATTTTGGAAAATATTTTTTTAATTTTTTAGAGATGGATACTTGGTTCTCATATTACTAGCTCTAAGAAATTCCAAATAATTATTAAGTGAGAGTAAATTCAATGCTTTATAATACATGCAAAGTCTTAAATCATATTACCTTTATTCCAATAATTAACTTTAGCTAATATGCACAGGGTCTCAAGAACTACTATGCTTGTGTGGATCAACTAGATGCTCTGAAAATCTTAAAAAAAAAAAAAAAAAAAAAAAATATGTTGTGAAGATTGCGAGCTAGCCAGAGGCAAACCCTCTTGCTGCCAAGCATGTCAATCTGAGCTCAGTGTTCAGAACACATATGATAAAGAAGGAGAGTGAACACCCACAAATTTTCTCTGATATCCATACATACTGGCATGCCCATACAACATACACACACAGACAGACACACACACATACACCACCAACAACAACAACAGCAATATCAACACCAAAAATAAAATGTACAATAAAAGTAAATGTTTCAAATATCAATGGCAAATATTTCCTACACAAAAAGTAATAAGTAAAAAATGGTAAAAAGGTTTGGGAGGATAACATATAAGCAAATGTTACAACTCAGGGGGTAGGGGGTATTCTGACTGTTTGGGAAGTCAAGCTATACCTGGAGCTGCAATGAGACAGCTCAACTCTGGAAGGAAAGGTATTCTGACTCTTCAGAAAGGCTGTCTACTTCTGGACTGGTGAACTGCGAAATGGTCTTCCCACAGGATATAGCAATCCCACTCCTCTTCTGGAGAGAAAGAACAGCTGAGTTTTGCTTAAGTCCATAATTTTTGCTTAAGGAGACTTCGCAGAAGAACTTTGATTTTTCTCTCTGGCCTAAGATATTGCTTCTTTTGCTTCACTCTGCTAATGGGGAAATCCTTGCAGAAAGGTAACAATCTGGTGAGAACTTGTTACTTTTTCTGCTTCACCTTGCTCAGTCCCCTAAGGGAGTCTCAGGAGGGTCCTTCTGTCCTCATATGCCTCTCTCAACCCCTTAAGAGTATGTCTCTGCAAGGTTTTTTTGCTTAGTTCACTATGGGATGTCTCAGCAAGGTTCTTCCCTGCACAGGCAAATGAAGGTCTTCACCCAATACTGTTTAGAGAAAGAGATTTATTTGGGAAGGGAGAGTCCAGGGTGGGAAAGGGTAGTTGGCAAATGAATAGTGAATGGGTTTTATATAGGGCTTTTTAGAGGTAGAGTTTCTCCAGGGAAACTAAGAAAGTGGATAGTTTTTCCTGCTTAGGAATTGGTTAGTTTCTTGTTCAAGGGCAGAGATGGCTTTTATTTTAGGAGCAAATTGTGTTTCTTTTACTGGCGTTTTTTAGTTTTTGGACTCTAAAGCCAGGACATATTTTTTTCATTGGCTCTGATTCTAGCTAAGGACCAGTGTATTCCTTTGGTACTGGCTTCAGAGTCAGGGCATGTTTCTTTGTTTCTGAGTTTAGGAATAAGGTAGTTTTATTACTACTATTATTATTTCACTGGCTTGGGTCTCAGATTCAGGGTGTATTTCTTTCACTTGCTCTGGTTTCAGGATCAAGGTGGATTTCTTTGGGTAGACTCTTTTCTATATGTAACACAAAGATATTTTTATTAAGTAAATCAAAAATAACTAATAAAAAAGAACTCTAAAAGAGTTCAAAAATAGTACTAAGGTTATATTTGAGGATATAATTCTAACCTACTGTTTTATTTCAAGATTTATGGCAGATGAGAATCAAAATGTACATTGACTATTTCAAAGCATATAATTTCTAATAACATGGCAAAAAATATTATAGACCATGTGACAAAATGTTTTATGTCCCAAAGATGTCTACTCCTAAAGATGTCACTTTTTACAGGAAACAGTTTGTGTACTAACCATTCTAACTGTCTAGTTAGCCTAATAGGACCAAAGCTTAACTGTATTTCTTTTGTTTTATCTATTTTTCATCCTGGCTACAGGTTCCTTGGTATCTTCTACTCACAGTCCCTTAGTCTCATTTTCCCTTCTCCCTCCCAATCTCCTCTTTTTCAGTCTTCATGCAGGAAAAGGCAGGCCTCCCATGAGTATCAATAAAACAGAGCACATCAAGATGCAGTAAGACTAAGTATCTTACCATGTATTCAGACTGGGCAAGTTGACCAGTATAAGAAGTAACATCACAAAAACCTGTAAAAGAACAGCCCCCTGTTCCTGCTGTTAGGAGTTCTGTAAGAAGAACAAGCTACACAACCTTAACATACATGCAGAGTGCCTCGGTCAATCTCATGCAGGATTCCTGGTTGCTAGTTCAGTCTCTGGAAGTGCATAGGAGCCAAGATTGGTTGACTCTGTGATCTCACTCTAGCTTCTGTCCTTCCTTCTCCTCCTCTACATGATTTCTGGACCCTGCCTAATGGTGGGCTGTAGCCTGTGCATCTGCCTTCATCACTTGCTAGAGAACACCTCTTTCATGACAATTGAGCCAGACACCCACCTGGTCACAGGAAAGAGAGCCAGTTCAGGCTGCACATCCGCTGTTGCTAGGAGTCTGAGCTAGGTTCTCTTCATAGATTTCTGTGCCAGGCTTCCACCTGACCCCAATATGCCCTCCAGCAGTTCCCTTCAGCATTTTCCCCCTTCATGCCAACCCCAACCTTATTGCTCATGGTCCCATCCCTACCTGTCTTCAGCCCACTCATAAAATCTCTTCTATTTCCCTTTCCCAGGAATATCTGAATGAAACTCCCCCCAATTCTTTTTGTTACCTAGTCTCTCTGGTCTGTGGATTGTAGCATAGTTATAGCTATCCTATATTTTACAACAAATGTCTACTTATGAGTGAGTAAATATCATGTTTGTCTTTATTGGTATGAGTTACCTCATTCAAGATTCATCATTTTTTCCCCTAGTTCCATCCATTTGCTTTCAAATTTCCTGGTGTCATTGATTTTAACAGCTGAGAAATACTCCATTGTGCAAATGCACCAAATTTTCTTTGCTCGTTATTCTTCAGTTGAAGGGCATCTGTGTTGTATTCAGGTTCTGGCTATTGCAAATAAAGCTTCTGTAAACATGGTTGAGTAAGTGTCCATTGGTATGCTTGTTCATCCTTTGGTTATATGTCCAAGAGCGGTACAGCTGGGTCTTATGAAAGATTAATTCCAAGTTTTCTAAGGAACCTCCTTACTGACTCCTAAAGCAGTTGTACAAGTTTGCACTCCCACCAGAAATTGGGGAGTGTTCCCCTTGTTGAGTATATCTCTTAAAGGCTCATATATTAGATTCTTGGTCCTTAGTGCATGGTGACAAAAAGGCATTGAAACATGTAAGATGTGATACTTGATGAAATAAAATTGCATAACCTGAACCCATAATCCTTGAAAAATACTACTTATGTTGGGCTCTCAGAGTGAATTGGGAGAACAAGCTATTATAAACAAGACCTGCAATGCATCTAGCCCCTTTTGCACAGAGCCATTTTATTTCCTGCTTCTCTACTGTGTTATGATACAAAGTATATGTACCATGGTATTACCAAAGCCAAACAGATGTGGCAACAAGATTTCACTTTTTCAGCATTCAAAACTTAAAATAAAATAAACCACTACTTAAAATATTCAATAGCACTCTATATGTTGTGTTATGAAAACAATAAATTAATTGATAAACCAGGAAATCATAATAGCTCTATTCTTCCATCTGTCTTCAAAATTGTGATAATAGTTTTGCTTTGTTGTGTCATTGTTATTAGTAAGAGATAAACCCCAGAAAAAAGTACCTTGGCGTTTGATACATAGAACATATATCATAGCTAATAATAAGTATTTTAAAAGACATAAAAAGCATTGTATTTCTTACCACTTAAAACTCTAGTATTTATTCATCAAGTTTAGAGTGCCTACCCACTTCCAAGTAGAAGGGAGAAGAGCTTCATAAGGAGATAGACAATAAATGCACAATTAAATATGTGAATATAACCAATATAAATCCTAAAAAAGAATAGGAAGGGTCTGATTAAAAGGACTCTCCAGAAGAAGCTGAAGTCTAAGCTAATAAGAGACTTAAAACTTTAATAAAAAGAAAGAACCTCTGCAGATGTAGAAGGAAACTATTGTAGAGAGGAAGAGGCACAGGATCCAATGTAGATCATAATCAAAATCATCTAAGTTCTGATTAGCTGTCCTTCTTAGGTGCATGGGAATGTTTGGCCCATGTTTGTGTTTGGATGCATATTTAAATTGCAAATAACTGGCTTCCTTTTGGAAAAATAAATAAGACTGGACATCTGCATTATGTAGGATTTTCTTTTGTTTTTCTCTTTTCTTTCATAACCAAGTCACATATTTCCTGTATGTGTCTATCCAGCTTAGAGTCAAGTTCACATCTTCTTGAAGATATGCAGAAGAAGATGTGAGAGTAATACAACTGAGAAGGTTTTTTTATAAAGTGTTAATTCTGTTTTATACTACGGGCTTGTGAGGGTAAAAGTGCCATCAGTGTAGCTATTCAAACAGGAAATAAATAATTTCACATTTTGACATCCAGGGAATTGATCTGAATAGCATTTATTCTTCTTCCATTGTCTTTTGAAGCAGTCACAGAAGCAATGTAAGCAATTTTTCAAAGTTGTTTCTCTTTCAAATGACTAATCGAAACCAAAATGAGAGGCTGAATATTTGTGTATTTGCATAGAATACCTTAGTTTCTTCTTTTGGCATTTTTGGTTGTGAGCCTAGCCTTTAACGGCTGAGCCATCTCTCCAGCCCTATTCTGGCATTTTTGGTTACTTTTGATTTTCTGTGATAAAAGACTATAAGCTAATATGACTGGTGGGAGAGAAATTACTCTGGATTCTGGCTCCAGAATCCATAATGGCAGGCAGGGAATGGTACCAGGCAGTGGGAGCAAGCCTCTGAGAAGTCTCATCTTCAACCACCTGCAGGAAGCAGAGAGTGCAAATTGTCACTTGAGTGAGGCTTAAAGCCTGAAACCGTTTCCCCAGGGTGGTACTTTCTGGAGCAAAGTTCAACTTTCTAAAGGTTCCTTAACATCTTCAACCAGTACCATGAGCTTGGGACCAAATTTGCAAATACCTAAGCCACATCTTATTCAAACTCACATATCAGGACTGTTGATTCTTTGAGTTTGTTTTTGTTTGTTTGTTTGTTTGCTTCTGACCCCCACAGTGGTATATGCACTGAGACACCCTGAGAAGAGACTTCATATTTGGTATGTTTGAAATATTTTTATAAATAATTTTTCTTAGTATGAAACTCTGATGTGATATTTCTTCATCTAGAATTTGTTTAATTTGAGCATGGAACATATCAGTATGAAGTAGACATGATAATCTTCATTTTAGATGATGAAATCGATGCTCAATAATATCATTAATTTGATCTCATTTACTCATCCTGATAATAATAAAATTGAGTCATAATCCCTACAAAGCTGGATTATAAAGCTGTAAAGTTAGATCCTATGCTGTTCTGTGGTATAGCAGCCTCAAAGAATAACCATTTCTTCTATTGGTACTGTGCTTTGCCATTTTCAAAGTGGTTTATTGACATAATTAATTTTATTAACCTTATAACCCTAACCCTAACCCTAACCCTTATAAAGTAAGCATTATACAATGAGCTTCTCTCATAGCTGAAAATATCTGGACCCAGAGATGTAAGTGACTAGGTGCCTACTAATGTATTTTGTGTTACTTAATAGATGGTCTCACTGTGTTTAAGATTTGGTAACCTGGAAAGTACAGTTAGAATAAGAGTTAAGAGCAATCCTGGGTTAAATTGACCATGCCCTCTGCTGTGTCTCTTTTAACAGTATCAGTGGTGTGAGTCAAAGAAATTATGGCCCAGACCAGGATTTCATCCTACCCCAATTCTCTTCTGGGCTGGAAGTCATGTGAGATATTTACAGACTAAATATAGATGGCCCAGTGGTCAAATCGGCTTGAAAACTGCTACATATTTTTCTTCCACTTTTAATTACCATTTATTTATCATATTAAATTCTCTGAGAATTGTATAATTCCTTAGTGATGTGTGGAACCATGTACTCTCCATTTTAGTAACAGGGGGCTGAAAATGACAGAATCCTTATAATGTCACTGAAAATGAAATAAAGAATAAACTATGGACCTCAAGGATAGCTTGGGTGGAGATGTGGGCTTTCAATTTTTTTATATTGTTTGAATATACTTTTCCATTTAGTGGCAAAAACATGTTCATTCTCTGAATAATATTTAGACTTTAGGGAGACCATTATAAAAGTTTGTGTTTGTGAGATTTTAAAATATTAAAAGCAATCATACAATAACAGAAAATGATGAAGAAAATAGCAAACTTGGAATACTAGATACTAAAGTGGAGCTGACTTACTTTGGAAAACAGTTATATATTTTTCTTTCTCAGTTCTCATTCTCTTCTCTTCCATTACATCACCTCCTTTCTTCCACCCTCCCTTCTTTCTTTCTTACCCTAATTTTAGATGTTTATAGTCAAAGGTAATTCTCCCTGTCTTAGAGTTATTGCTGTAAAGAGACACAATGATCCCAGCAACTCTTATAATGGCAAACATTGAACTGAGGGCTGGCTTACAGATTCAGAGGTTTAGTCTAATATCATAGTGGGAAGCTTGGTAGCGCAGAGGCAGACATGGCTTTGGAGAAAGAACAGAGAGGTCTCCATCTCTATCTACAGGCAGCATGAAAAGATTGAAACTGAGCTTGGTTTGAGTTTTTAACTTGAGTTGACCCCAAGCTGACCCCCAGTGACACACTTCCTCCAACAAGGCCTCATCTACTCCAATAAGGCCATACCTCCTAATTGTGCCACTCCCTACAGCTGAGCTTATAGGTGGAATGCTTATTCAAACCACCACACCTCCAGAGATAGTTAACGAGTCCAGTCATGTCTACATTTCCTAAAACTAACATCCAACTGCAAAATACAACTGAACTCCACCCATATTTCAAGGAATGTGATTAGAAGAGTATAACCAGGGAGAGTGTAATGAATATAAGAACTTCAGAGTGGAGCAATGAGTGAACGAAGGTGTATAGAACTGCCCTGGAATATATGGAGGTTCACTCATCCCTGCCACAAATAGACCTCTCTTAGTAACTGTGACTAACTCAGATTTTCATCCAGAAAAAAAAAATTTGTTCATTTTACACAAGGTCTAAAGAAAAAGCTCCTTCAAGAGCATAAGGCAACAATTTAATGGATTGATCCCAGTCTGGCTATAATTTTCCATTTTCTAGCATTTAATGAAGTTACTAAAGGAACGTACAAATAATTTAATAAAAATAATGAACTATTGATTCTTCTGTTGTGAATTTATCCTACTCCTTGACTTATGCTTTAGATCATATGTATTATAGAGAAAATTATAGCGCATGGAGGTGAATGTAAAGAGCAGATGACAGCATTGGCTCTCTCATTAAAATCAAGCTAAAACAATGTTTGCATTCAGAATTAGCCAAGCCTTTTAAATGTGTCTGAATTTTATGATGTTGTCTGCCACCGCAAATCTATAGATCACATAAGCTAGAAACCTTTTTCTGTCACTCAGTGTTTTAATTATCTTTCCTTACCAATTTGAAATAAGTAACATAATTAACTGGTTTTAAATGCAGAATAAATACAGAATTCTTAATGGAGTTACAGGATTCTCCCCTATCCTTTCAGCCATATAAATCAGTAATTAAAAAAAAAAAATCAGAAATGGAGAAAGATCTGTTGTAAGCCTCTAATAACACAGTGACTAGATAGTTAAAGCTAGCTATTTAAAACAATGGATTACTTTTTGATAACACATCTAGCCTGGTTATCTAAAAGAAATCCATGGCAGTTATTTAGTCCACACTGTCTTTACCACAAAGAAGATAGTTTTCGTTAAAGGCTTAAAGTGCAGCAAACCGAACTGTATATATATATATATATATATATATATATATGTGCACTTAAAAGCAGACTCTGAAAGCATATTGATTATGCTTTCCTCCATTTATTGCTTTGTGTGAAGGGGAACACTGCTCTTTGAATGGAGACATATTTCTTCTTTTGCCTTTCCTCGCTACAAACATCCAAGCTTTCTTAAATATCAAAAGAGACCAGAACTATACCTGAAATAAAAACTGTTTCTCCTCATGTAATTATCAAGGGGCTTTTAGAGGATCTTTCCCCAGTGATTACAGGCTATCTCCACAGAGGCTGTCATTTTAAGGTGAAAAATTTGCAGGGACAGTCACACCATCTGTCATCAACTGGGTTCCCTGACACTCAGAGCAGCTCTGAAATGGCCAGCGGCTTCATGCATAACAAAGACCTTGCCCCTTGGCTTTGTTTATTCCTTGACCTGTGCAGAGTCCTTCAAAGGGGGCTTTACTGAACCATTTCAGGCCTGCCTTTCAGGGGCAATGTATTGTAACGAGAAAAAAAAATATGCATATAGGAAATTTGGAATGCTCAGGTCTTAAATCTCAACCACTTTCAAAAAATCCTGAAAGACTTTAGTATTTACACCAATGATCCTTAAGTGTAAGCCTCTTTAGGATTATGTTTTAACTTTCTACATTTCAAATTTTCTTTAAGTTATAATTTAGGAGTCAAACTATCCTATATATGAAGCCAAATATGTAGACTATATGTTACTTGGTTATTGAAATACAAAGACCTCTTCATAATCAAAAAATATCCCTCTGACCAACAAAATCCTGGTGATTTTCACTCCGAAAGTGACAGACAACCTTTTCTTTTTCTGTGTCAAGTTGCACTTTGGGACTTTACCATTAAAATCACATACTAAGTTACTTGTGCTCCCCAGAAAAATTATAGCTATATTTCATAGTATGAAAATGAAAGGATGAGTATTGTGAAACATATCTATAGGGTATATACTGTCACATGCCTGACATGTAAAGACACACATCTGCTTGTTCAGTTTCCCATGGCTACAACATTTCAGGAAATTTTAGCCAAGAGTCTTGGAAGAGATGGAGCTTGAAAATCGTGAGGATCTTTGTTGAGAGGTACTGCAGCCATTTCTAGGAATAAATGAACAAACACAAAAGGATATTTCCTCTGTCAACATAATTAATGGTAAAACTTTATGAGCTTCATTTAGTCCCCAAAACATAGTCATATACAATACATGAGTGTGTTTTTATGTGCACACTGTATAAATATGTAAAAGTCACTTCATTGAATCTTTCATATGTCTGTGTTCATAACACACAAAGCTGTTTTTAAATTATTTAAAGATCTATTCTCTCTCCCATATACATTAATACTAATAAGAGTCGCTGTCAACATCAAAGGAAAGCTAGGCTCTAATTAGTGTTCCAGTCGCCCTGAGAGCGGCATTGAGACTATACAAATATAGGAAGAGTTATAAATGCTCATTCTTCATTTGTGAGGTTTGTAAAGATCTAATGGTTCGTTAACAATAAAAAGTACTAGTTTTTCCCATAACTGTGATTATAAACTTTAAAGACAATTTACAAACAAAAAGATCATAAAACATAAAAAGTAGCTATGCCATTATATGTTAAGCTATCAGCACCAAGAAAGATTAAGTCATTGTATGTAAACCTAGATTTCAGAACTTTCAATACTGCCTGGCTTTCTTTTCTTTGAAATCATTTTCATTATCAGTTCACTAAACGCTTGTCGTTTTTTTTTCAAACAGCTAATTCCTGCCTGGAAGCTTCTCTGGCGAAGACCAGCACTGACAACATTGATTTTGAAGCAAATGCTTAAAGAGAAATCACTGTGTAGCATAAAGTTTGCTAGATGTTGGCATTTGTTTTAAGTCACTACACTTTTGCTCTTAGGTCACTAGAAGGAAATAACACAACAGAAGGATTGATAAATTTGGTACAAGCTAGTTTTGAAATGAAAGTAGTACAGATATATGTTTAAGAAACCCAAATTTTAAAAACATTTGCAGCTACTTCGATTTCTATTTTAATTTTCTTGCCCTACATTGTTCCTCAAAATTAACCTATTGACCATTTCATATATATATATATATATATATATATATATAATCTTCAACAAGTAAACTGAATTCAACATCACATCAAAAAAGTCACATATTATTATCAAGCTAGTTTCATAACAGAAGTAGAAATGGGATTCATCCTTCCAAATCAATAAACACAATGCAACCCATAAGAAAAGTAAAGAAGAAATGTAGAAAATGTAAGAAAAGTCATTTAATAAACAATTCGCATAACATTTACTGGACAACAGGCCACTAAAGCCCATTAAATCCTTATGTTCTTGCTTCTTTCTTTTCTTTTTTTTTTAACCTCTTTCCACTTATTACATAAGGGTACTGGATATTTTATTATATAGGGCTTTTTCCTATAATCTGAATTGTGTTAGCTGTAACATTGTAGTCATTTGGAAATTGTTTCCCTCACAAATTATTGAAGGAGTGACATAATAAGTAGAAAATGCTTAGATCTTGTCTTTCTAGCATAAAACATTTGATTTCTTCTAAGCAAATTTCTCCTTCATAGAAGAATAGAATTAATAAATGCAGAAAATGTCAAAATTATAAAAAGTATTTGCAAAACTTGTTTCAATAATGCACCTGAGTTGCAGTCACTAATGGCTGGCTGAAAGGTTAATGAAGAACATACAACGGAAGGATGAAGTTGGCACCTGAACCCACTCATTACTATTAACATCACCCAGCCTGAACAAAAAAGATCCTATGCTTGGGACATTATGTAAGAAATTATGCAGCATTATCTATTAACTGTTCCAGCTAATAAATAATTAACCAGATTCAATCATATCTCTAGATTTACTGTCATTTTACATGAGATGTAAATATCAGAGCATGTTAGCATTATACACATGGCACCATGTTAAAAAAATGAAAAATGTTAAAGAAAACAACATTTTATATCTTCAACAAGTAAATTCTCTGTTATTGGGCAAAGAGACAGTGCTTTAAAACATACTTAAAGAAGGCAGACAAGTAACTCAGTGTCAAAAGTGCTTCCTGCACAAACATGTGGATGTGAGTTTGAATCTCGGTACTGGTATGAACATCAGGACTTAATGTTTGTCCTCCATAGCTTTACAGTAAGAACCTATTGCTAGAGTTATCACATACTTAGATTCAAAATATAAACAAATCCAGCTTTTTCACACTTGGAAGAGTTAGCTCGTGTGTAGCTTTCTTGGTGTTGGAAGTTGCTATGTATACTACCAGAAGAGAAAAGTAATTGCTAATTTTACCCAGCTGTAAACTCTGTGACTTATAATGATAAGCAGTCTGGCAAAACCTATCCACTAGTGGGATAGTAGTATGACTACCAGAGAAGTAACCAGCCATTTTCTAATTAAATTTAATGCCTGCTCTACAAATTGAAATTCATATCTGATACTAATAATGGTGTCACGAATCTATGGCTACTACAAGACCACAAGCCCTAAAAAACCCCCAGAGTCTCCTGCTACTATTTTGCTAAATGAACATGGCATTAAACCAATCCTTAATGAATTAAAATTATAATATCTTCAGAAAATATGTTTTGATGTTGATAGCGACTAATACAGAGATCCACAACTAGTCAGTGTACAGAGATTGAGAGTCTTCACAATGTTCATTCCTAAATGGAATATGTATATGTTACCACATACTTCCAAGGCTCACTATAGAAAAGAGGGTAAAAAAATTTAAAAGCTGGAGGCAATAAAAAATAATTAGAGAAAACAATGTCTCTTTTTCCTGCCTGCAGATATAGACATAGAATTCTCTGCTACCTCTCCAGCACTTTGTCTGTCTAAGTACTGTCAAGCTTCCTGACTTGACTAGAATGGACTAAACTTCTGAAACTGTGAACAAGCCCCAATTTAATTGTTATTTTATAAGAGTTGCTTTGGTCCTAGTATCTCTTCACAGCAATAGAACACTGACTACAGCAAATGTATATAGAGGAAATCATAGGTATGGGGTTTTATTTAAGACATAACAATAATGGTGTAAAAAGACACTATAGTATGACATAAAACAAAGATTGTAATAATCTTCAAAAGTGGTAGATGAAATATTGGATTAGCTGTATATTTAAACACTTTTATACTGAAAGATTGTAATTTCCCAACTCGAGAGTTTTCTGGTTGCCTAAGAATAACTAATTTTACTTATTTTTTAATTTAACTTAAAATTTTTAGAAGTTCATGCAAAAGTATGATATGTATATCATTTTTACTCCCTTGTTTTCTTCCCTTGAACTTCTGTTCTCACGACAAATTTCTTCCCAACCCAGTTCTCTTCTTTAATCATTATTGAGGTGTGTGTGTGTGTTTGTGTGTGTGTTCGTACAGCCTATTGTGTCCATACTGTACCCTAACACTAAATGCACTCTGCTACCTTGAGCTTACTCCTAAATTTCTGTTCCTGTAACCATCTATTTTTGGTTAAATTCATTGTCTATTTTTCATAAGGCTGGGCTTATGACCAGTTTCATTTGCTTTCTACAACTAAAAATTTCTAAATCTCTATACCTAATGTTGTTTTGTCTCTGTGTCATAGTTATTTCTTATCCATTGCATTTGTAATTACGTTTATTACCTTTTACTAATTTTTTTGTGAACATCAAATATTACTTAGTATCAAGTATCGAGTCATCATCCTCTGAAAACTTAAAGCACTCCTTAATATCACATGCATATATTATCTTTATTTCAAACTATAAGCATCATTTGCAGAGATTACTTAATATACCTCTGTGATTGTCAATTCTGGTAACAGTTATTGTCACAGCTAACTTATATGTTAATATGAAAGTTGTTTTTGGATGAAACATTCAAATTCATGACTTCTAAATAGAAAAAATGATATCCACATGACTGAGCTTCATTGAGACAAATGAAGATCTACATAAACTTCCTGAATAAGAGGGATGACATCTCCAGCAAGTATCTTTCATATTTCATGTATACTATTTGTTCTTCTGAGTCCACTTTCACTACCTTTTAGGTGCCAAGCCTGTCACAGAAACACAAGACATAACTTGATATATTCTATAGTCATGTAATCCCATCATAAATATCTTCCTATAAAATTTTAAATCATTTCATGAAGGAAGGTTCTGTCTGATGAGTCATTATCACATATTACCATAATCTAAACATCACTGCATATATTGACATTAACACTCAGCTACAACATCACTAGACAGTATACTCTCATAGCATCCCTACCACATATGTAATCCACTCACTGTTCATGTTGGGACATGGCATATGAACATAGCTATGTACATTCAATTTGTTCTGTGCCTCTACAGAGACCTACATAATAAAGATTTTAGTGCATGGTACTATTATAAACAATTCCTAAAATTTAGAAGTTAATCTGGAAGTAGATGATGATAAGAGAATAAAAATTCTGAAGCTTATGTTAGTAAAGGCTCCAGTTCCTTGATGGGAATTACAATGACATGGATATTCAGCATGGTGCTGGTAGGTTCTTAGCAATGAGAAGAAAACAGGAGGAGCCTTATAAGAAAGCACCTATGAATCTGACTCAAGCATATTATGTATTTTATGGAAAGCTAGTTTAAAAATGGATAAGTATAGGTATTTGATTGAGGAGATGTCTAAACAATGTATTCAGGAAGCCACAGTTTCTCCTTGTTACTTATATTAAAATTCAATAAATAGATGAACCTAAAAGAGAGTATTTGGAGAATTCTAATATTATCCATAATGAAGAAAATAACATGTGTTTTATTATAGTGTGTCACAAGCTAATAAGAAGATTATTTGTGGATTCTCAGAGACAGTGGCACATAGACATCAAAATAAGATTACAATGAAAGAGATTTTGCCAGGTTGGTAAAGTCAGAGGAATAAATCTAGACTTCTGAGATTTTTATAGGACAGAAAAATAAAGTTACCACATTGTGAAAATAAAATCTAAAGCAATTAACCATGGACCATCACCCTACTTCTGTTTTTTCTTGTTAGGCAAGAAACTATGGTCTGTCTACTTGTCTCATAGTTCTAGGTTAAAAATATATTATTTGTGTTTTATTTTCAGCGACTCACAGGAGGAGAGAAAGTCCACTGGAGGATGCAGCTTAATCGTTGCCTCTGACACTACTCTTAGGCACTTTGGAGATTTGTTTCCAAATGTAGAGATGATGAAATGGGTAAGACTTTTGAGGCTTTTTGAGATAGGGCAAATATGTTTCTGTGTAAGAAATGCAGTACTTTGGGGATCCTCCAAGCAGATTCTTGTGTCTTCTACAAATTCACTTGTTGAATTTCTAATCTCCTATATAACTTTATAACTGCATTTTGAGGTATGACCTATAGAGATAAAAAGTTTAAGGATACTTTAGAGTGAAGCCTTAATCCAGTAGAGTTGGTGTCTGTGTGAGAGGATAATATCAAAGGTATGCATGCCCAGAAAAGATCCTAATAAGAATGACAAGGCAGCCACCTCAAACAAAGAATAGAAATTTCCAAAATATCCAATCCCACTTGGACTCAGCCGCAAGGACTGTAGGTATTTATTGCTCTGTTTTTAAACTCCATGGACTATAATACTTTGCTGTTTCGTTCATTACAGACTAACACAACTTCCCAAATTTCCCGTTTGCATCTCACTGGCTTAATTAGCCATGGAGTTTTGGTGTTTATATTCTAATTTGAAAGATAAGATAAAATTTTCCTCTGAAGTCATAGCTCATGAATGAGCCTTAATGTCTACTAGATTGCGGGGTTTCCCTGAAGCTAAGAAGGGGTTGAAACATGTCTAAAACCCCAGACCCTCTTTTTGTGAGAGAGGTAGGAGTTTTGCTGTTCTGCCAACTTGCCCAGGCAGACCCCAGCAATTTTATATCACACAGACAGCAACACACATGTCCAAGGAAGAGCTAGTCACTTCTCTGACCACTGAAACATCCTGGATTGAATTTTTTTTAATGACTTTATAAATTTCCCTCCCCTGGCCCATGAATATGCAAATGATATACCCTCCGAGTTCATGTCCCAGCTAATGACGTACCACCACATAGACCAAAAAGGCCATTTTTCCTACAATATAAGCATCTCTTGCCTTCTCCAAATAAATGAGCTGTCCACTGGCACAGCTTCCCTGGTGTTGTTTTCCTAAAATATTCATGGACATCACAGGATCCTCCTTTGGCCCTATCTGTGCTGTACCTGGTTTCTTTTCCCGGGTGTGGTTGATGCTCAATAGTTAGACAATGCTGGGACAAAGCTAGGCTCAAGTTTGGCACTGAGTGTCTTTCAAAGTTCCTGGCGTGTCACTTGGTAATCTTGTCTCAGCATGCCAGTGTACTTTCTTGACAAATAAAAGCAAGTATTCAGTGATATAGGCAAACCCAGTGCACTACAGTCCTCCCCAAGGATGAATCATGGGCCAAATGGCTGCCTTACTAAAGATAGACACCTGCCCCCTGAAACCATCAAAGTCTTATTAATCCTCTAATAACTCACAAAAAATGTTCTCTTTAGTTAAATATTTAACCTCCTTTAGCTACATTTATTATATCCACTTTCTATACTATTGATATGCATGTTTCACTTATATTCCTATAACAATAGGTTAATAGCTTATTTATTACGACTGTCTTTGGGAATTATGGATGCTTTGAGCACCATATTGTCCTTAATGACATACATTGGATTTCTCTCACAATACAGCTAAAGGCTGCTGACTAAGGCTGCTGACTAGCAACAAGCAGAAGTGACACAGAGGCCATTAAAGGGTGTTTAGCTGCATAGGTCCCAGCAGGGAGTCTTCTGCAGAGGCTGGGCTGTGGCAGTGCTTTGGTGGCATTATTAGTAGGTCTAAGCTGAAGACTGGTCTTTCTAGACCTGGAAAATGTACACCAGACCAGGTGACAATACACATGAAAGTCAGCAAGCTCGGGCCAGGAGACAAAGTGCACATGGTTGCTTTCTATGTTTATAATAAAATCTGGTGTGGATCACTATATGTTCCTTGGTGAATGCTTCTCTTAATTCAGAGTACCACTGCTACAATGAAACACCATAACCAAAAGCCAATTGGGGAGGAAAGTGTTTATGTGGTTTTTAATTCCACATTGTAGTCCATCATTAAAAGAAGCCAGGATAGGAACTCAAACAAGGTGTGTGTGTAGGGCATGGAGGCAGGAGCTGATGCAGAGCTCATGGAGGAGTGCTTCTTTCCTGAGTTGCTCATCAGGACCTGTTTGTTCCATATGCTTTCTTATAGAACTCTGAACCAACTGCTCAGGAATAACACAACTCAGAATAGTCTGTGTTCCTCCATGTCAATCACTAATTAAGAAAATGTCCTACACCCAGATCTTGAGAAGCATTTCCTTAATTGAGGTTCTCTCCTTTCAAATAACGCTAGCTTGTGTCAAGTTCACATAAAGTTAGTCATCACAGTGCTTCAGCAACCCAACTAAGGGAGGTACTGGAAATAGAAGACTCTATTTGGTCAGCCTCTTCGGCATGAGATCTCTCAGTAGGGTTTCACTATGACCACTTAGAACTAGAAGCTGAGCTAAGGATGACTAAGTTTTTTCCTGTGAACCAACAGCAACAGCCACAAATTCAGAAATGAATTCCAAGGAAGAATAAGATTATACATATTCACTGTGCATATTATATCTGTGCATACTCATTGTTTGTCATATAAGACGCTTAATTATTAACAGGGACATACAGAGGGAGGGACGGTTGGAAGGTAAAAGAAATTTAGAAAGGCTGTTCTAAAACAGTAGGATAATGTTAAGGTCAACATGAAATGAGAAGCCAAGAACACACCAAACTAATTATACTTCATTATTATTTCCTAAATCATTCCAGACTTTTAGCTTTTATATTATTTGCTGCAACCAAAGTGCATTCACACTAGAGTTCAGTTTATCAAATCTTTCATTTATTTATACATTATTGCATCAGATATATTGCTGATCTAAACTGATGAGTCAGAGGACAAGCAATGAATTGGCAGGCAGATCCATAAGTGCTTGTTTCTGAGTCGTGGAGTGAGTCACAATTCCTCGTGAGACTATTTTCTAACCTGCAGAATGAAATTTCTATAACTAACCAATTGTTTTGCAAATAGAATTGTGATGAATATATGTTTAATAAAATCAGTCTGGAAAAACAGAATCACCCACAGTCAAGCTGTGAAGTTCAGAGAGTGGTGACCCATGCCTTTAATTCCATCACTCAAGAGACAGGGATCTTTCTGTGTTTCTAATTCAACATCAAGCAGTCACGCAGTAGCAGCTCATACCTTTAATCGTAACTCTAGGATTATGATGCAGAGTTGAAACCAGAACTGAAACAGCTGGGCAGGAAAGATATATAAGGCAGGGGAAAGCAGAAATTCAGGCATTCTGTAGAAGTAACCAGCCAGGCTGAGGACTCTTGAAGATAGGATTTACTCTGTTCAGCCTGAAATGTTGGCTGGGTGAAAATTGACTGTGGTATGTTTTCTTTCTCTGATATTCCAGCTTTTACCCAATATCTGACTCTGGGTTTCATTTATACTAACTAGAATTCATGCAATATAGGATGACATACAATAGAGTTGTAGACGAACATACAGTCAGAGACTTAATAAATGGGCAATATTTCTTTATGTTCTCAACAATACTATGTGGGAGCCTGAGCATACTCTGATTCATCCAAGTGTATGACTATAAATAAATCAGTTAGCTTTTGTAAAAGTCAATTTCTACAAATCTAGAAAGAACATAATAATATAAATTCTTCCAAGGCAAAACAGAAATCTGTAGAATCCCACATAATTTAAAGAAATTCTATTTTCATAACCATAAGCTCTTGGATAATCATGAAGCTGTATACATTGCTTTTCTCATGTATTAGGTGAAACTACAATAGATTTGTTTGAGAATAAACAAAATTTTACATGAAAATTATGTACTTTAGCACAGGTTTATTAGTATTGTAAATTGCAATAACTATATTAATTACAAAGTATAGAAAATTATGCTATTTATGCTATTAATAGTTCCTTAAAAGCTAAATCTGTATTTTTCACATGTAGCTTAAATATGTACTTCTACATATTTTGATAATACAAACTTTGAAATGCACACACACACCAAAACAGCCATTATAAAGGCTGTTTGGGACCATCTAGCTTTTTATGGCCCAGAGAGCTATCATAGAACCAAACTGGTTAAAAAAGAAAATAAAAAATGTCAATGAAATGATTCCTAATGATATTCTGCTATACACGTGCCTATTCCAATCATCATCAGAGGGGCTTTCTCTGTCAGCTGATGGAGCAGATACAAAGACCCACAGCCAAACATAAGTCAGAGCTCAGGGAATCCCACACAAAGTGGAGAAAGATTGTAGAAGCCAGATTGATGACACCAGAACATGGCCCACAGAATGAACTACCCAGGGCTCACATTGCCTCGGAAAAAGACAGAAGCAGCAATCACAGAGCCTGAATAAATTTACACGAGGCCTTCTGCATACATGCTGTGGTTCTTTAGCTAGGTTTCTGTTTGTCTGATTGTTTGTTTTTGTGGGATTCCTAACAGTGGAAGTGGGGGTGTGGGGTAGGGGCTGTCTCTGACTCTTTTGTCTGCTCTTGATAATATTTTTCCTTCTCTTTGTACCCCTTTCCTTCTATTGGGGTTGCCTTGTCTAGCCTTGATATGAGGGTTTGCGCCTAGTCTTATCACATTTTGTTATGTTTTGTTCATTTGATAACCTTGGGAAGCTTGTTCTTTTCTGATGAAAAACAGAGTTGTAGTGTATCTGGAGGAGCTGATAGGTGGAGGGAATCTGGGAGGAAAGAAGGGGGAGGGTTCTCAGTCAAGATGCATTGTATGAGAGAAGAAATAAAAAGAAATACAACAAAGGCTCTTTTGAAGATTAATTGCAAAATATAAGCCATATCCGATGTTAAGTATTTCAAAACACATGTATAAACACTTCTAAGTATATAAGCTATATGTTACTCCTAAATACTACATATGGTATTTACATACTATATGTATATTTATATATACATATTTGTTTTCTTAGTTCAACTTCAATGGAGGGCTGAGCCATAGTAAAGTATTTGACAAGAAAGTTTATGAGTATATTATATGAAAGATATGAGCTTAGGCCTATAGAACCCATGTACAACCATAGATATGAGAGCATACACAGTAATTCCAGTACTACAGCAAGGTGGGTGGAAGAAATATGAGAATCTCAGAGGCATACGGGCCAAGTAACCCAATGTATGTTATATTCCAGCAAAGAAGAGTCCCCCACTGGAAATGTGAAGAAAAGCAAGGACCTATGTCCACAAGTACTCCCAAGACCTCCCTACAGGAACTTTGGAATATGTAGACTTGCACACGTGCATGTGTGTGTATATATTTATGTGCACACAGGTGCATGCATACACACACACACACACACACACACACAAAGTTGGAAAGAAAAATGCTGCATTCAAGAAAACATATCTGAATGTGGTAACCTTGAATGCATACATGCACAATATTCAACCTGATATCGGTAACCAATAATACCTCATTTTATTATTTTAAAATATTATTCATACAAATATATTATCAGAAGATGAGTAGCACATATCTTTTTAAGACATATTTTTGGAGAATACTCTATTCAATAGACATATCAGCTCGAGTTTCAAATTAAACAAAATGTATGTCTGCTTAGAACTCACATATGACTTCTATCTGTCAATGTATGCAAAAAAAAAAATTCTAAGAGTCAACAAGTGCTACTTTCAATGAAACTGAGCTATCTATGGGAAGACAATGCCCTTAGTCAAAAAATGTCACTACTGAAACATCTTAAGATCCTTATTTATTAAAGAAACAAAACAAAACCCAAACAAACAAACAATAAACAAATAGAAAGCATGCCCATCAACACTTTACATACACCATATTATGGCTATAAAGCCCAGTGAAAATTCTTTTCAATTCATAAGTAGCAAATAGTAGGTATAATCATAGTATAGATGGTGTGTGTGTGTATTACCATTTTCTGTAAAGAAGCTTGTATTTGCTGAAACAATAATTTATGCCATAACAAAGTGGTAGACATTTAGGCCATTACTAAGTTTTTTTTTCCAAGAGGTTGATTGCTTAAGAAGGCAGAGTACAGTAAATAGTAGAACATTTCACTGCTAGTCCTATAGGTCTTTACTAAGACAGGCATGCAAATGGAAATACCTTTAAGATGCCAGGATATTCTTCTCAGTAGATGATCTCAACTGCTCTTCGAATATCACATTAATATCGGCATGGGACCCAATGTCTGCATGTAAAATTAGGTGAGAGAGGTTAGTTAACCCTTCTGCAAGTTTCCTCTTGACCATAGAATGGGTCTCATTCTTTTAAATGAAAGGTTTATACAGTTGTCTTCTTTAAGATTTTCATCATACTTATGATTCTAACTAGAAGATACAGAGCAAAATGAGGCAACAAAGAAAATACTTGGCACACTACCCTACATGAAAAATGTCCTGAAATTAATGTCATCCATTGTTATTGTAGACATTATTACTGACTAATTTTAATATTCTAAGTAAAATTTATTCTTTGAGTTATCAAGTGAAACATGTTAACTATATTTGTTGTCACAGTTTTGAAGGTAAAATAATTTGAGCTTTCTAAGTCATTCAGAAGTAAACTGGACACCACTATAAATGAAAGGATTAGTGGCTGCCTTAGCATTTATCTTTTCCTTTAATATTGTAAAGAGTACCTTCTTGTATTTTTTTTTATTTTTGAATAAAGTCTCATTTTTTTTTTTTATCCCTTGTTCAAACTCTCTTCCCCCTCCCGACCCCTCCTGGACACTCTCTCTTCTTCTCTTCTCCTCATCTCCTCCCCAGAAAGGGTAGGAGTTCCCAAGGTGAGTAAAATTTAGGGTGTATGTTTTATTTAGGCACCAGCTCAGACATACATTGTTGAATAGACTATGTTAAATAGGTATGGGGAGAATGGACACCTTTGTCTTGTTCCTGATTTTAGTGGAATTGCTTTCTGTTACTCTCCATTTAAGTTTATGCTGGACCACGGGCTTGCTGAAAACTGCCTCTGTTATATTGAGGCATGTCCCTCAGTTTTTATTATTTTACATTATTGCAGATGTTTATAGTTCACATATGATTTGATTTTTTGACGGAGTAGAAAACCTAATCTCTCCCTCCCCAGACCTTGCCCCTTCAAAACCCACCAATCAGAGATCCCTCCCCTAGAGCTGCCCTTGGTTCCAGACCCCCTACCCCTGAGGAAGCCTACCAAAAGCCAGCCCCTCCCTGAGGTTGTTCAAGACACTGCCTACAGGTTACTTGAGTCTAGGTAGCCATATCTGTCATGTGACTCCCCTCTTGCCTTTCCAGGAGTCACAAAGGATTGCTTTGCTCTGTACTCAATAAACTTAAGCTTTTTCTAATTTCGTTTGATTTGGTTTGATTAGGATTATTGGTTTTCTGGTGGAGAGACTTATTGAGGTGAAAAAAAAATCTATCAATGCAAAACCTATTATTTGTTTGGTGCTGAGTGCTTCACTGGTTATAAAACTTACAACATTCTGGAAAAGAATATTACCTAGTTGACTGAAATGCATTTTGGAGCACTGCTTCATGACAAATATCACAAGGTAGAAAGGGATCTGTGCCTATTTGAGATAGATCAATAGTAATCATTCTTAGGTAGATCTATAATAAAAAGGGTGCAAGATAGACAAAAAGAAATATAAAATCTACAGTTTGAGGAAAAAGGAAACATCAGGATGTGTAATGGTCTTAAAAGTGTTTAAAAGACAGTCTGATGTTGAAAGGAATAAAAGTAAAAGTCCATTCAGCTAAGATTCCAACTTGTGAATAAAAATCAAAGAAAAGCTAGTTTAAACAGCAAAGGAAACCATTAGCATTGGAAAGTTGTTGCAAATATAACTAATGGAGAGGCCCAAGTTCCAGCCTCATTAAGCAGCAGAATTTGTCAGCTTCACCCATGTGGTTCTGACTTTAGAGTGAGCGAAGGATGCAAGGAAGGGGTTGTAGGTTCTCCCTGTGCAGCAGAGGAAAGATACTGAGTGATGTGTGATGACTCAGAAAGGCCATTGAACGAAGCTATGAAGTTTGTGAAACCTATGCTATGTTGGAGACCACAAGATGTTGGAGATGACAGAATGGAAAAAACCTTCCAAGGAAAGCTACAGACTTAGTATGAAATCATCCTGAGAGAGAAGCATGTTGCACTCAAAGAAGCTGAAAAGGTTGGAGATCTATAAAGCACTTTAACATCAGATGAAATGAAGAACCTGAAGTTAATCCTTCTGGTTTGTCTTTGGTCTAGTAATTCATCACTATGCTCAGTTTTCTCACTTTTAGAATGTAATGTATATTCTGTGCTGTTATATGTTGGAAGTATCTGATCTTCCTTTGTATTTTGGTTTTACATTAGTTACAGATAAGAAATTGCCATGAATCTCAAAGAGCCTTGGAACTTTGAACTTCTAAAAAGTGCTGAGATTGTGATAGACTATCTGGACGTTTGAAGTTGAACTGAATACATTTTTGCGTTATGATATGGCTACAAGCCTATGGAGGCCAGATAGTGGAATGTTGTAGTTTGAATAAGAATGGCCCCATAGGCTCATTAATTTGAATGCTTAGCCATCAGGGAATGGTACTATTTGAAAAGATTTGAAGGATTAGGTGTTGCCTTTTTGGAAGAAATTGTCACTGGGGGTGGGCTTTGAGATATCAGACTTCCATGACAGGCCTAGAATATTTTTTCTGCCTGTAGATCAGTGTGTGGCTTTGTTACTTCTCCAGCACATGAGTGTCACCATGTCACCATGTTCCTGTCATACCCCTGCCCATGGTGATAATGGACTAAGCCTCTAAATCTGTAAGCTAGACTCCAGTTAAACTCTATCTTTTATAAAAGTTACCTTGGTCATGATGTTCCTTCATAGCATAGAAACCATAACTAGAATATACATTTAATGTTTCAATCTAAACAACACATTTTAATTTGGTTTCTGTTACTATGATGAACACTATGACACAAAGCAAGTTGTGTGTGTGTGTGTGTGTGTGTGTGTGTGTGTGTGTGTTGGGGGTGTATTTAACTTAGAGGCTACAATCCATCATTGAGGGTGGGAAGTAGAGGCATGCTGCAGAGTGGCTTATTTCCTCTGGTCAGCTTCTTAAACAGCTCATATGCATCTTTTCAAGAATGGTACTACCACAGTGGGATGGACATACAATATCAATTTTCTTTTTTAAAAAAATTATTTATTTATTATGTATACAGTATATAGAAGAGGGTACCAGATGTCATCAGAGATAGCTGTGAGCCACCATGTGGGTGCTGGGAATTGAACTCAGGACACCTGGAAGAAAGTCACTGCTCTTAACCTCTGAGCCATCTTTCCATCTCCACATCATCAATTTTCTATCAGGAAAGTACACACCCCCAGACATGCTCATGAGCCTGCCAGTGTGAAGGAAGTGATCATCAACTCAGGTTCCTTCTTCTCAGATTGTGTCAAACTGACAAAACCCACTTAGTGACAGGTTTTACAGCTTTGGTGGCATTTTCTTAAACCTGACAATGAGTTTTTATGTATCATTTATTCATAAGACATATATGAGCAAAGGTAAAATACTAAAAAGAGTGAGTAACTCACATTAGTAAATTTATTTAGACACACACTTTTATATTGGGCAGAAAGCTCATGAACAATTTTGAGATAAGTAGAGGACAAGATAAAAAGCTAATTGTGTTTTTTAAACTACACGGTTAGCTAAATTTAGAGCTCTATGATACTTTTCAAATACTCTTCCCTAGCCCCCACCTTGGCTTTGATCTTGAAATACTATGAATTATGCTACCCATTTGTTACCTTTCTATCAGGTAAAGCCATCTGTTTTATTTATCCTCTAATATAAATAAAACACCTGATAAAGTTTTGTGATGCTTTTCCAAACAGATGTTTGGTCTGGATACATACTGCAGAAGCAGCTACACTGATCTGGTCATTCTCACACAAAATGTCAAAGTAATTGTCCTGATCCCTGGGAAGACTGCCATTGTACAAACTATAAAGCCTTTTATTACTGCATGGTAGATCTCTGTAAAATGGATAATGTCTAGTCAACACATGCTTAATCTACTCAACAAGAATTTATTAAGTATATTTAAAATGTAGCAAGAAGTAGGTGATGTATTTCTATGAGAATGAGGATGTAAATTGGGTACATAAAGACAGTTTTATTATATCTTCAACATTATAAGGTAACGTTTCAGCAACCCTTATGCCAAGGGTGTTAACAACAGAATATCTTGTAGTCTTTTCTAGGTTTATTAAATTAGACTAAGAATGACAGTCTTCTGTCTTTATTTTTAACTTCTGGCTAATATAAGCATATTTCTGGCATTATTAATTATTTAATGGGTTTAATAAACAAGACAGTAAAGGGCTGATATTTAAACCACTTAAAACTAAATTAAAATGTTTTAGATATGTATAAAATGTCCAGCTTTTATATTTGGAAAAATACCTATTCTGCAGTAAATTACTTGTCATAGTTTGGATTTTTAGCAGCTGAGCTTATAGGAAATTCTAATGAATACTGACCAGGCTCCATCATTTTTGATTCCTTTTTTAATGACTTAGATTCTGAGGTAGTATGTAAAATACCCTGCATACTAATAAGAAAGAATTATTACAATATTAAATAAAAGGTTGTGTTACTACTTGAAAAATCAAGATGTTATGTTCAGAACATCGTATTTATGTTTCATTAGATGCTGGCAATTATTAGAACTTGAATGAACACTTTTAATGTAATGAGTTATCTATACTTTGATACTTATATATTTTCTACAATCCTATATATTTACTGTTTTTAATTTTTTACATTTGTAACTACAGTTATGAAATTCTTCATATAAAATACTAAAAAGGAAGCACATGTTCAAACTACATTAGTGTCCTTTGAAACAAGCTTCACTTTGCTTTCTGAGAGACAAGAAGAACTTTTCATCCTGCAGTGTGCTCTTTCGTGGTGCCTTTTTAACATGATAGAATCTTAGTGGTGGTATAATCAGACTTCAACATCCTGGCAAGCTTGCCAAAAACAAGCTGAATTGATGTGGGTTACTTTACAGTAGTGTCATGTTAAGGGATTTCAAGATTACAAAATTCAAAAGTATGTTCTTCTCTAAGTTACTACATTTTAATCTGTCCAAACCATGTGACTCAATATGAATTTAAAATGAATTTAAAATAAAAATAATTGCTGTCTGCAAAAAATGAGCTAGTCATAAAGTATACAGTTATTGGGTCCTGTAGTGAGACAAAAAAGCTTTCTAGAATAACAGAAGCCAGGAGTGATGCTTAGTTATATGACACATGGATCATACCATTAAAGCTCTTGTACATGTGCAGCAGACGCAAGAGTGTATGTAGCAGAGTAGAATCAACATTCTTCAAGAGGGAAGATCTACTTAAAACTTGGCTCTCATTTACTAATTTAGTCTTCCTACAAAAATTATTGGATTAAAAACATTCCTTTGCCTGGCATAGTGGTACAGAACATTATTTCCAGGCAGAGGCAGGCAGAACTATATGAGTTCAATACCAGCCTGATCTACATAGTGAATTAAAGGACAGTCAGAGATACACACTGAGATGCTGTGTCAAAAATAAAATTAAAAAGTAATAAAAATAAAGTATTTCTTTTGTCACCATACTACAGAATGACCAATCAGATGGAGGTAAAGACAAATGCAGAGATTAAATCAAGGTCACACAAATATACACAGAAGCCACTCCTCATTAGTAAGCACACAAAAGCAAGCATTCTGAAGAGGAGAATGGAAGCCTCTGATAATATTTTGAACTGGAGGTGAGTGTTGGAGGGTGAATTCCACAATTAACTAGAAAGCAAGGACACACTCAATGATGAAAGAAAGGAAACTGACCAACAGAGAATGGCTAGGCAGAATCATCAGGAACACTTTATAGCAGGGCATGAACTTAAGAATGAGGTCTGGAGCAGAACAAGCATATAACTCATAGCTACGCTTGGTTGAGGAATATTTCATACCAACTTCTAATGAAAGAAAATTGAAAATGACCTCAAAACCCTCATATATCTTTTATGGGTTGGTGTATAGTGCATTTAAATCAACTCTTTATCTAGTTGTCATTCTAGACAGTGACTCACCCATCCAAACCTAATTATTTTGTAATATTCAGAGCTAAGAATTCCTCTGGGTAAGATTTTAAATAGACGGCTGCATTGGAAAGTTTGATACCTCATTTGAGTATACCAAATCAGTTGCATTTATGACAGCCAAGCCAACCTGGCAACATTACCCACTGCACCTGCCACTTTATGAGTTATTTCAAATCAGTGACCTAGGAGGAGATATACTGCTCTGGGGCCATGGCACAGAGCATCACAGGGTGATATGCATTTACAATATCCTGAGGACACTTTTGGTCTGTGAATGTGTATTTTCTTAGGAGACTAAATTAAATTTAAAAATGATAATGGCTAACTGGTATTCTGAACCAACTCCAGTTAATAACAAATGTAGTCATCCAAAGAAAAACATAATTTTTAAGTAGATAAGGTCTTTGATGCATAAGGGTTGAGGAAAAAGCAGTCATAAGACCCCAAAGAAACACTTAATGACAGGAGAAAGTAAGGAAATTCAACTAACACTAAAGGTCTCTTGAGGGATCATATAAAAACCTACCACAGTAAAAGCTTCCTAGAGTAAATACATATGTATGAAAGAAATATAAATATAATCACTAAATTACAGGGGGTATAAATACCCAATTAGATATCTTTCAACACCAAGTAAAATCCCCAGTACTAGGGAAAGGTTACCTCTAACTGAGTTGTTAGTCAAAGGTGCATCATGAAAATAAAAATAAAAATAAAATCAACAAAAATTTCAGGCTACAAACTTACGGTCAGGCCCTATTATCAAGACAACACTTCTATCTCTCATTGAACATGAAGACTTGGGGCTGGCTAGTGCCTACTAGAGTCCTCATCCCTGGTAACTAATGTTCATGGGTCAAGAAAGTATTCTGCATATTAGCAGAAGAGAAACGTAAACACAAACCAAGATACCAAACCCTCTGATCTACAATAGTGGTGTGTCTACATGATATGCTTTTACAATAGTAGCCAAAAAGTTGTGGGAGTACCAATTCCTAATTGATTGGATTTAAGGCTCTTTTGGGACCCATGCTTGCCACTGTTCAGGTAGCCAAGAACATGAGACTAGATAGACCATAAACCTAGGAGAAAATCATCTACAATTGCTATGCTAAAGAAATATAGAAATAAAATGATTTCTGACAACATTATGCTGCACCCATAGATCGGTATCTCTACCAGCCATCATCAGAGAAGGTTCTTTCCATAGCACATGAAAACTAATACAGAGATCTGCAAATTGACAATGTTCAGAAAGTGAGGGATCTTAGAATACTCAGCCCTAAATGTACATATTTTTCAAAACCCTTCCCTCTGGGCTCAGAGTACTATGTGGAAAAGGAGACAGAAAAACTCTAAGAGCCAGTAGGAATGGAAGAACCAAGGAATCAAGGCCTTGCAGACACAGCAGGACTGACACACTTATGAACTCACAGAAGCTGTGGTAGCGTGAACAGGATCAGTACAGGTTCAAGCGAGCCGGGGTCCTTGAAGTGAAAGAGAAACTGTACAAAAATCCCCATCCTTAACTCAGAATCTGTCTGCAGTTGGCAACTCTTGCAAAGGAAATATTTTCTCTGATGGTGTCTTACTGGATATACAAACCGCACCTAGGAGAGGCCTAATATCCAGAAGCAGATGGCCAAGAAAGCAAACTCAATCGTATCTTTAGAAGTGTTTAGTTTCATCACACTTTGGGCATGTTTTCACCTTACTTGTCTTTTGCTTATCTAGTATAGTTTCCTACTTAGTATTTTTATGGATCATGTGCACATGTGTGTGTATGTGTGTGCACATATAAGTGTTTCTCATGTTTTCTTCTTTATTCTTTGGGTCTTTTTCTTATTTTTTCTCTGCTTTGTTACCTTTTTAAAATCTTCTGGGTGGAGTGGGGCACAACTTGTAGGTGGGGACTTTAGAAGAAGGAGGAAGAGATAAGGGAGAGGAAAATGATCAAAATATACTGTATGAAAAAATACTTTGAATAAAATTTAAAAAAATGGAAATGAAACAAGTGACCCATATGTAATTACAACTGATGAAACTTCGAACAAATATTCAGAATAATGGAAACCACTAAACTCCTTGCAACTTAGTAGCTCTTGAAAAAAATCAGGATCAGAAAACACATGGCAAGAAGAAGGTGAAAAACATCTCAAACCAAGCTGACTAGAAGAGACACCATCTAAAACTCAGAAAGAGCATTTCAAATGATTCCTTGCTTTGCACACCACATTGTCTCGCCAAATTAAATTATGCATAAATGCACATGCATCTTGTTGAAGGATATTTGAGTCTAAAATATTTCTCAGAACTATGTAGATGATGTATATTGAGCCAAGGGATCTGAATTCAAATCCCAATTTTTCTGCTGCTTCCTAGCTTAGTAATTTGGGACAAGTTATTTTTTCTTTTGGTCTCAATTCCTTAATACCAAATCAGAGATAATGACAAAATTATCTGTCAAATTTATGATTATATTTAGCCTACTTATGTTTTTCCCCCTCCAGAGAGTATTTCTTCCTGAGACCACTTCCCTGCTGTGGAATCATTAATTTTTCTAATTAATAATATCACATTTCTATGACTCAGTCATTCTCATTATTATTTTAATGTAATTTCAAATTTAAATAATTTTCCTTGAATAAACAAAATCATATGTATTTTAAAAAACAGATTGAGGTATTTTGTTGTAGAAACAATTAAAAATGAAACCATAATGCCTTACAAAACATTATCGATATTTACCTTAGGCACAGTTGCAAGAAGATTATTGGGGAAATCTCTTCTCCAATCTTAAGCAGTCAGATTATTTAGGTAAAATTCTATGATAATAAAATTAAACGTATAAGTTTGAGTATTGCTATCGTGCATTTGTTTTTCCTTAATTGTATGGATACATATCTATTGCACAAATTCTACTTGGTATTATATTTAATACTTGGAGCCACATTTGGGGAGAAAGTTTGAATATCAGAGAGACAGGGCACAAACCTCAGCCAATCTTATCAAGTCAACTTCTTAGGCTGATCAGGGTAGGTCCTGTCTTCAGCAGTTCTTAGACTGTCTGGGCTCAGTCCAGCTATCTTACTTCCTGGTTAAACATTCCTAGAGCACAGAATAAAGGTCAGTGCCCTCACCACCTGGCTCTGTTTGGCCTTTAACTAACAGAGATCTAACACCCAAGTGCCAGAATTAAAGGCTTCAGTTACCACTCCCTGACCTTCATGGCTTGGTTCTCTCCTCTGATATTTCAAGCTATTTTTATTAAATATATATCACCATGCAAAAACTCAAATTTCCCATAAATATTGCATCACCTTGAACATTTACAGCATATTGTTCAGTGTGAATGTATCCATCTAATTCTTTGCACAAAATAGACAGTAAACACATACCACAATAAAAATACCAGAATGGTGTCAAAGATTTGGCATCCAAACAAGATCTGAAGAGTCATATCAACCTTCTGTTGCACTGGGTATTCAATACATACATAAATTTTTTGCCATGTATTTGTGCACCAAAACACATTTATGTATTTCTGTATTTCTGTTGCCAGAACACAAAAGGCTAAGTGAATAAAATTGTTCAGGATCTAACTAAACTAGAGTTAATTGAATGTATCAAGTCTTAACCTTTCCTTTTAGAAACTATTCGGGAACTTATTAACTTGTTTCAGGTGCTTTATAGGACTGAAAACAAATGAATTCCAAACAATGGAAGTGCACGTGTCTTCATAAAATAAAAAAGAATTTTCACAGATTTTGTGTTCTTATAGCCAAGTAATGCTGGAGAATTCAATAACTTGAAGAGAACACTGAAGTATCTACATACTTCTCAAATAAACTATGAATCTTGGACCCACAAAGCACAATTCAGAGCAGAAATTAGCACTTCAGAGAAACATAATTCCATCTCTGAAAGAACAATAAAGTTGGGAAAGGTAGACTGCATCTCCAATATATTTAAAAATAATAGAATCAGCAATAGATGTTCTGTGTCATCTCAAATTAAAACTAGGATCCTTTCACAGCAAAATTATTTAAATCACTGTAAACAACTAGGAACCAGAATGAGAACTGAAATCACAGTTTGTACTCTTTTCACAAAGCAGCTGAAGAATATTATGCTGCTATTTCAATAAGAATAACACCACACTGATAACAGACACTATTCAAAATTTAATAAAGCATTACTCTCTTAATCAAAACATGACTGTGAGGTTTGGACTCTCACTGGCAAGCAGCATAATGTGAACAAAAGAGGCATGGAACTGTGCCTGCATATCAATGCTAAAAAATAAATAACATCTTGGTACACATGCAGCAATTAAAGGTGGGAACTGGAAAGCAGTTCCTAGTTTACAGGTGTCAAGCTACTTTCCAAGGAGAATTTGGAACCACAACTCAGAGAAAGATAGAGAACTTGGGCAGTAGTTGCCATGACTCATATAGGAACATAAGCATTCTTATACTTGTGTTAATTCTGCATAAATGTTTGCCCAAAGTACAAGACTACACAATTATGTATAAAATGGCAGTAAAGAGTATCATAGAATGGAGAATAAGCTTTTATTTAAAATATATACCTAACAAAAGTTTTCTTCTAACTCAACATATATCAAAAATAATGTTGATCACTGAATGGCAGTCATCTCCTTCCTGGTTATAGGTGTTGTTCAGAGTGAGAAAGTATAAGCTTCCTCTTTGTAAAATTAAGATGGTAACAGTAGAAATCCACCAGGTTGTATGATTTAATGAGGTAATAGTTAAAAGCAATAAAGTAACTCTTAACTTTCAGAAAACAGAATACATTGAAAGGATCTAGAACAAAATTTAGCCAGTAAAATATAATTTCATTTGTGAATATATCAGGGAAGCCACCAAAACTGCTTTGACTTATTTTGATTCTTTCCAAATGTCTGAATAATAATTTTCAAATCAGTATAACCTGCATCTTTTGAATCAGTTAGCAGTCTGTAGGCAAGGGAAGGAACTCTATTTATTTATATGCATATGCTTTGTACATATGTGAGTGTAGAAGCCATAGGTCTTCCTTTAATATTATCCGTTGTTCTCTCTCTCTCTCTCTCTCTCTCTCTCTCTCTCTCTCTCTCTCTCTCTCTCTTTCTCTCTCTCTCTCTCTCTCTCTCTCCCTTCACCCTAAACACACAGAGATCCTCCTTGCTCTGCCTTGGAATGCTAGGATTAAAAGTGTGTGGGCCCATGACCGGTTTTATCTTGGTTTTATGTACAAGATTTCTTAATGAACCTAGACTTCACTTACTGACATAAACTAGAGGGCAGTCATTGTCAGGTTTTCCCTCCATGGGTGGTAGAGATCTGAATTTTAGTCCTCAAGCTTGTGAATCAGGTTCTATCATCAGAATCATATCTCATACACACACACACACACACACACACACACACACACACACACACACACACACACACACACACCAGCCTTGCAATCAACTTTTAATGGTACATTTAGACTATCGATTTATTTGCATCAGCTGATTTTCAAGTTCCAATTGTTAGTTCATATGAGCAATGAGTGTTGTGGTTCAGAAATCTTTATCACAAAAATACATAGGACTGATGTGGGTTAGCATGCTCAGGGCAGATATCACAACAAGTGCATTCTTCTCATGCTGAAATCATTGAGTAGATCACTAACAATGATTTTCTTTAATTTCTTCCTCATCTCTTGGGGTACTGGTTAAAAATGGTGCGAGTTTTCTTCTTCTAACCATTCCTTGGGGTTTATACAAAGATGCAGCTTTGCAGTGGAATTTAATGTCAATGAAACACCAGATCTTTACATCAGAAACATATTTTTACTACAAAATGATTTGTGCTTTCTTGGACAAAGATTAGGAAGAAAGCTGGCAAGTGGAGAAAAGGACAGTGCAGCAGCAGTTTACCAGGTAGGGTTTCTGTGGAGCTGAAAAGCATCAGATTGAACTGAGGTTCTGAATACTTTGCCTCTTGCACAGGGATAAAGTAAGGTGTAAGCATGTAGACTCTGATAGGCAAGCTGTCTCAAACAAGAGATCTGTCTATATTACAGTCAGAATGAAAGGCTCATTGAGTCTCTTGTTTCTCCTTCTCAGCAAGTTCAGATAGTACAATTGTCTTGAATGCTATGATCTTCTGAGATGATGAGCATATTTACAATTCCAGTTGCAATCATTAAACTGCGTACTTGTAGTTAATATCATTCTTTTCCTATTTCACTTTTCCTCTCTAGCAAACTTTGCCAGCATCTTTAAGTTTCAGCAACTCCTTAACCTAAGACCATTACAACCCTATAATACCACTATTGTTTTCTAAGCAAGGTTTGATAAGTTAATTTAATCAAAATGTGCACAGTCTGGTACAGTTTATATCTTGAATGTAGACCAAAGGCCCATGTGTTGAAAGCTTGAGCTCCAAAGAGACATTAATGGGAGATTGGAAAACACAGAAAAGATCAGTCCTACTGAAAAGACTTTAGGTCACTGGGGAACGTGTGCTCCAAGGTAATGTTGGAAGACAGCATTTGGCCATGTGTGATGATCTTACTTCATGTTATTCTACCTCATCATGGTATCGAGCAATGAGGACAATAAGTATATTATGGAATTTCAGAGCCGGAACTAAAATAAGCTCACCCTCCATCCTTCCTTGCCCCTCTCTGCCTCCTTCTCCCCCTGCCCCTTCTCAATGAAGAGGTTGGAAGAGAGAGAGGGAGAGAACCTTCCAAACTATTTATTCATCCTAGAGAAATCAGGAGCTGCAGTGTGTTACACATTATACCCACCAACAAAATGTTGATTGTAATGAGTAATTAGTCCAGTTCAAGGCCTCTGGCACATCATCATCACTGGACTCTTACTAAAAGATGATTATCTGGGATATTTGTTGTAATCATAGAAACCTGACTAGTATACAGGGTTCATTTAGCATTTGAATCTGGAATAATTTCTCCAGTCAGTGAGGTACTGCATCAGTCAGCCTTTGATTCACCATCCATCCATTTAACAACTTGAATTTGCTACCATGCGGCAAAGACCTTTCTGAGTGTCTATGCCTACAGTCATGTAGCTACACTCCAATGACAGGACCTTAAACAGAGAGAGCAGAAGGCTTCTGCATATCTGCAAACACCAGGGAGGTCTGTAAGCCATATAAGCCTGGAGGCTTGAAATAAGAAAAGAACTCCACTGATAAAGAGCTCAGATCAGGATGCTAACAAGGATGCTCTCTGCACAGATTCTCTCCTGGTCCTATAAGTGACAGTCTCAGCACTGTGTCTCCACACTGCCATCTATGAATGCACTTACCCTTGTCTTCTTGTAGAAACACAATTCTGCTTGGTTTAAGGTTTATCTTAGTAAGTTCATTACTTTAATTACCTCTTTAAGAATGGTGGCGGTGGTGGTGACTCTGGCAGCTCGAGACTCAGTGCAAGGGGCTCACCATGATTCTTCAGAGGATCTTCAGGCTTTCCTCTCTCCTTAGGTCGGCAGTCTCTGTGCATCTGAGGAGGAACATTGGTGTTACAGCTGTGGCATTTAATAAGGAACTTGATCCTGTACAGAAACTCTTCATGGACAAGATAAGAGAGTACAAATCAAAGCCACAGACATCTGGAGGACCTGTTGATGCTGGTCCAGAGTATCAGCAAGAGCTGGACAGAGAGCTTTTTAAGCTTAAGCAGATGTTCGGTAAAGGAGACAGGAATACGTTTCCTACCTTCAAATTTGAAGATCTCAAATTTGAAGTCATGGAAAAACCCCAGTCCTGAAGATATTATAAGATCCATCTGTTATTTGTCATGAATTAGTTATACAACTAATTAACAAAACTTAAATAAACATTCATTTCATAGTTTAAAAAAATACCGCTTTAAATATCCTATCTCCAAATAAAATCACTGTTATGAGCTGAAATGAATATTTTCAAATGTATAAGTATAAATCTAAAGCCTGACATCATATAAATATATGTGTAGAAATCTAATGACCAATTGTTAAGCAGCTTTGCCCATCCCTGATGTACAGCAGATGATCCTTGATGTGCCTGAAGCTCACAGACATGCATGATGCCAAGCATTAGAGTATGCCTTTTCTTGTGTATGCATCACTCACTATAACTGTATGTTCTGTAGTTTGAGGTATGAGCACCAAAGCTGTATCAGTAACTCTTCCTATTTTTTATAATCTGTTGTGGGTATAAGATTCATCTTGCCATTGATTATTGGTTTATTTATACTTTGGGTGCTGATAATTAAGCCTAGGTTCTCACATGTGCTAAGCAGTCCTTTACTGTTGATTTGCAACTCTAGCTCCTTATCACAAATCTTAACAATTTCAGCCTGATTTTCCTTTTCTTATATAAGACACTTTCACTTAAAAATAGCTTTCTCTTGTAATATCTGAGTTGTCATCATTATTATTGTCATACATTTTGGAAACATCATTTAAAAAAATGGAATTACTTAAACATAAGCATAGTGGTTCTAAATATTCCAGGTGATCTTTAGACCTAGGTGGAGCTACAGCATGACTGTTAGGCAGAAATCACACTCAGTGAAGATACACCACACAAAAGGGTGATTCACATTTAAAGCAAAATAGAGCACTATGATCTAAGAGTATATCACATAATTCACAATGATTTGTAATTTTACACATATTTATTATTTATTATAGAATTATCCATTAAATCTTTCTATAGCTCAGTTAATGGGAGTAAAAGAAGCCAGAGATAATAAAATTTGTAAATCCAGGGATGTTGGAAACTGGACTTTTAGATTGAATGATAAGAACCAAAGTGGACATGAATGGGCAGAAGAAAAGCTTCAGTAGGACACAACAAGAAAGCCTTCTGAAAAGGATGAGTGCTGTGGGGTAATCCTTTTGTACACTGTCAAGATTTGTTGCTGTGATTGGTTTAACAATAAAGCTGTTAGGCAAATACCCAGGCAGAATAAGGTTAGAAAGAAAAACCAAAATAAATACAGAAGGAAGAAGAGCCAGGTGGAGGAGAGATGAGAGCCTGCTAACCGTAAGAAGCAAGATGCCAGAGAACTGGTAAAGCCACGGCCATATTACAATACATTGATGAATAGAAATTGGTTAATTTAAGTGTAAGAGCTGGTTACCAATAAGCTTGGGTACCAGTTGAGCATTTTATAATTAATATAAGCTTCTGTGTGTTTGTTTGGAATTGGATGGTTGGGATAGAAAAGCTTTGCCTCCATTGACAGATGAGAGAGTTCCCTCAGGAAAGATTGTGGGTCTTAAAGCTCAGTTTTTATTTCCATTTTCCCCAGAACAATAAGAAAGAACATTTCTGTTGTTTTACACACTCAAAAGGTGATGTGTTGTCATGGCAGCAGTGGAGACTTACACAGTCATACTCTGCACTAATGAAGAACTGAGGTACTGTGAAATAATTCATCATATGGGTTTCTGGGACAGACAATTCAAGCCAGAAGAGAAGTGGTAAGAAACAATGACCAATGAAAAGCAAAACCAGTCTTCTAAAGAATTACAAAGAAAGAATCTTATAACCAGCTTCTTTAGGGTTGTGGTCAGAACTAAGTCATAGGAAAAGCGGTAAGTCATAAGGTCAAAAATGGGAGACAAGGCCAGACCACGAGGAAGTAACTACAAAGACCAGGGCAAGGGACATCAATCTCACTGAGCTGATGGATGCTCTGGACTGCTTTACTGTGTACATTTAAGACAATCTTCCAGGTTCAGAGGACAGATTATTACGGGGCTGCAATGGAACTGCTGAGAATACTTAAGCAGGGACTCAAAGAATCTAGCTGTCAGATAATGAGCTCCAAGGAAGGGATGGAGACAGAGTTGCAGTTAGATTAAAGATGTCTTTTGATGGAAGAGATCAGAGAATTTCTGGTAGGTAAGATATTGGAGATAAAGGAAAAAGAATGTCAACAAATTATAAAGGTTTTCATCTTGAGCAAATGTGCTACCAGTAGGAATGTGTCCAGCAACAAGAAATGATTTAATGGAAAAAAATGAAAGTTGAACATTAGTTTATCTAGTTAAACATAATAGTGTAAATTTGCCTTACTAAGTTGGAAGACCAAATCATTTGGCCCTTTTGGTGTCATGATGATTAGAGCAAACATCTAATTCTTACACTATAGAACTTGTTATAGGTGACAATTTGATCAAAGGTATTCAGGTCCAAATCTAACTTTAATTTTATTCCTGTATTTCTTGTTTTACTCCCACAATTTATATGGCTCTCTATAGTTCTTCTATAACAAAATTTCCATAGGTAATATGTTCCTATGGAAAAGTCAGTGTGGATTAATATAGCCCAAAGTTCTAATCTAAAGAAAAATTAGATGTGCTTATATAAACTTTAGTGCATACATAACTTATTTCTGTATATGTAAAAATATGCAGTAATCTTTCTACAGAATGTACAAGTATTTAATAATTTTCAATGCAAATTGGTCACTGGGGCATCATCCAACTTTGAGGGTCTCATCTGGTAAGGTACAGTAGAACTCCACCATTAAAACTGGGTGGTGATTGTTCAGATAAATTGATTTTACTAATGACAGCATCTTTTCAATTGAGTTCTTAACTGTCTGAATTGAAAGAGACTGGCTATCAGCACTCTAGATGAATAAAATAGCTGTTTAAGTAGTAACAGACAGAGTCACCAGTAGCCTAACAAGAGAATGATAGGGCCTGATTCTACTTTCCATAAATTACCTCGCAGTTCTGGAAGGATACAGAGGACATGGGAGGCCTCCAGGCAGCAGAGATATCAATGAAATAATTGCCCTAAACTTGTGATGTATAGTAGTTTAAGTTAGACATCTGCCATAAGTATTGGGCATTTGGATACTTGGTACCCAGCTGATGACTGTTTAGAGGAGGATTTACATAGGTGTGGCTTTGCTTGAGAAAGTACATTGCTATACGAGGGCTTTGAGGTTTCAAAATACTCGCATCCTTTCAAATTGGCTCTTTGTTTTGTGTTTGTGGATGGACATGGGGCTCTTGGCTAATGCTCAAGTGCCATGCCTACCACCTGCCTGATGTCATGCTCCCCACTATGATGGTAATGGACCCCACCCCTCAGGAACCATAAACTCTATTAAACTCTTTTTCTATGAGTTGCCTTGGTCAATAGAAAAGTACTAAGACATGGTACTAGAAAGCACTATCAAGAAAAGCTGAACCTGGGCAGCATATGGTATATGTAGAAAGGAGGAAAACAAATTTTACTTAGTCTTGTTTCTAATGTCAACTAAAATATGAAAATTTTATTTCTTTGCAGAAAACAAAAATCACACACACGCACATACACACATGCACATGCACACAAACAAACATGTCAACAACAATGTATGAATTCAGCAAAGGTGTGCATTTAGTATCTACTTTATAGTCACTTTAAAAATGGGGTTCCAAGTAAGTTTTCCAAAGTGTAATGCTACATTGTCTCAAGGTGATTGCACAATACCAGCCATATAATAGAACATGAACTCTGCCAATAGTTTGCAAGTTTCAGGTAAAATACAATGATGCAAAATTTTTAGCACATTAAAAATACTGTTTCCAGAAATTGCCAAGTTTATTTAATAGTCACCAACTATAAAGGGCTGTCCATGGTACTGGACATTGCAAGTTAGTAAACGATGTTATGTATGATCCATTCATGATATTCTTGGTTACTCTTCCTTTTTCTTATTCTCTTTAGGGTTATTAAACTTGTGGTTTTCAATCTAGAACCAATGATGAAAAGTAACAAAGCTCAAAATATGGTGATCAAAAGTAAAACAGTGGTAAAACATTAATATAAATATTCAAATCTAATGTTATAAATTTAATGAGTGAACCACCAAGGTAGATAAAAATTGTAAACCTTCAAACATGATGATACTATATATACACCAGAATATCAGACATCAATGAAAAAACATTGGTGGTAAGAAAACATCCTTAGGTTTCTTTCTGATATAGTAATATATATTATAAAATGAAGAAAACCTGTTACTAATGCATCAGTATTTTTTAGTGAAAACCTCTCCCAGTAAATTAATCTAACGTTTCAAAAATCAACACAAAATAATGATTATTATTTAGAAATTCTATACAGTAGACTCATTTAACATTAATTTGAAAGTTTCACAAGATTTATCTCAAGGAAATCTGTTATGTTTTGGAAGTCAAGGGAATTTAAAGCATTATGATGGAAGCGCTTGGTAAAGGAGTGGCTGTAGATGCAGGCTTGTGGTCCAATTCTAGCTTGGACCCTGTGTAGCTCTCAGTAGAGAGCAACAAAGTATGTTGTATTTAAGGAGCTGGTTGATTCCATGGAGACATTCTCATGTTAAGGTTTAGCATTAAAAAACTAATGATGTTTATGTGACAAGTCCTGTGGGTGAATTCAAGGGGAGTCCTCCAAATACTACCACAGAAGATGAAAGTATGAGAGAGAGAGAGAGAGAGAGAGAGAGAGAGAGAGAGAGAGAGAGAGATGAGAACTTTAAAAACTTATGTTAGATTATATAAATCAAACCAAAGCTGAAATGAGAACAAAACAGTTAAATATTAGAATGAAAGAGAAATAATATAAGTTACTGGCAGATAATTTAACTACCAGTGTCTTTTAAAGATACACTGATTGTGAAACACAGAACTTAGGTAATTCACTCAGAACACCAGACTTACTCAGGAGACTAAGGAGAATGCAAGGAGAGGGTTGTAAATTCAGGTCAGCATGGGCTGCATAGTGAGAGACTGTCTCCCTAAAACCAATACCAACAAGAGGAATAAAAAGTAAATTCCTTCATCAAAGTTACAAATAAATGCAATCAAACAGTAATGAACAATGGAAAAAAACTGAGACTCTGTTTCCCCAAGCTGTCAAATCAGAAGATTAAATGCCCAGATTTCACCAAAATTATAATGTGCCAAATGAACAAGTGATATAGAATCTGATAGCAGCACACAAAACAAAATTTGTTTTGTACAGAAAATAATAACAAGTAGAATTCCAAAGGAAGCCCACATCCTAGACTTACTAAACATTTGATTGACATAAGGACAGTAAGTATAAGTACGATCATCTTTAAAAACTGGAGTAAACTATAGCAAAAATGCTCCATCAAGTGGAAAATACCAACCCAGAGAAGAACAAGCCATATAGAAACTGGGTACAGAAGTGATTAATTGTGGAACTTGGACCGCCCTTTCAGAGAGTCCCTTTCTGGGACAAGGGTCAAATCCTAGGGTCTGAACTCAGACTTATCCTCACAGGTGCTAGTTTTAGCTGTGAGGGGCCTCCTCCAGGGATCCCAAAAAGAAGGGACTTCAGAGAGCCAAGCCCCACCTCCAGGACAAACTGCATCATCAGAGAAGGACTGAGGCCTTTAAAATTCAGACCCCTGTCCAGAGCAAGTCAGAGATCAAGCAGAACCCTTACTCAGAGCAGAGAAAAGACACTCAAGCCCTCTTGACACAGCTGACTAGGAGCCAACTAATTGTGAAGCACTGAAGCGGTGCAAAAATACATGTAACATTATAAAGAATAACAAGGCAACACCAGAAGAAACTGGTGGTTCTACAGCTACAAGACCTGAACAGGGCAATGAAGAAGAGACAAAAGGAAACAACAGCAAAAACACCTTAATGAAGATAATTGAAGACATCAAACAGGATATAAAAAATTCCCTTAAAAAACAGAAGAAACTACAAAAAAATGGGAAGAGGTGAACAAATCCTTAAAATAAAACCAAGAAAAAAAAAAACAAAAAATGAAAGAAACATTACAGGAACTAAATATTTAAACAGAAGCAATAAAAAGGTTCAAAAGGAGGCAAAGGGGGAAATAAAAAATCTGAAGAAAAGAGCTGGAACTACAGATACAAGAAAAACCAACAGAATCCAAGAAATGGAAGAGAGAATCTCTGGAGTGGAAGACTCAAGAACAGAAATAGATACATCAGTCAAAGAAAACACTAAAACCATAAAGCCATAACACAAGATGTTCAGAAAATTTGGGACACCATGAAAAGACCTAACCTGGAATAGAAATAGGAGGAATAGGAATAGAAGGAGAAGAATAAGAGTTCAAATGCAGAGAAAATATATTCAATAAAATCATAGAAGTAAACTTTCCTAACTTAAAGACTGAAAGGCCTATAAAGATACAAGAAGCTTACAGAACACCAAATATATTTGACCCCCAAGAAAAGTCTGCCCACCACATAATAATCAAGCCACAAAACATACAGAACAAAGAAAAAATTTTAAGAGCTGCAAAAAAAAGGGCCAACTTACCTATAAAGGTAGACCCATCAGAATAACTCCTGACTATTCAATGGAAACATTGAAAGCAAGAAGGTCTTGGTCAGAAGTTATATAGACACTAAAAGAGCATGGCTGCCAAACCTAAAATACTATACCCAGCAAAACTATCAATCACCATAGATGGAGTAAACAAGATATTCTATGACAAAGTCAGACTTAAACAATACCTATCTACCAATCTGGCACTCCAGAAAGCATTAGAGGGAAAACTCCAACCTAAGGATCTCAGATACAACAATGAAATACAAACAATCAATAGTTCCACAGAACAAAAGCCCAGAGAAAGGAAATACATACAAGCTATCACCAAAAATAATAGGAAATATCAGTCAGTGGTCACTAATATCCCTTAATATCAATGCACTCAACTCACCTATGAAAAGACACACACTAACAAGATGGATACAAAAACAGAAGCCATCCTTCAGCTGCATACAAGAAACACACTTCAATCTTAAAGACAAACACAGGCTCAGAGTAAAGGGTTGGGAAAAGATTTTCCAATCAAATGGTGCTAAGAAACAAGCTACTGTTGCCATCCTAATATCTAACAAAGTAGACTTCAAACTAAAATCAATTAAAATAGACCAGGATGAACATTAGTTATTCATCTCAGGAAAAATTGGTCAAGAGATTTCAATCCTGAATATTTATGCCCCTAATATAAGGGCAACAGCCTATGTAAAAGAAACACTACTAAAATTCAAATCCCACATCAGTTCTCACACCCTAATAGAGGGAGACTTCAATACCCCATTTTAACCCTTGGATAGGTTAACCTGACAGAGACTCAACAGAGAAATAAGGAGTCTAACAAGGTAATATTGCAAATGGATTTAATAACAAATACAGAAGTTTCCACCCAAATGCAAAGAATATACGTATTTCTCAGCACCACATGGAACTTTCTCTAAAATTGACCACTTAATTGGTCAAAAAGTAAATATTAATAGATACAAAAAAATGGAAATAATCCCTTGTATCATATCAGACCACCAGGGCCTAATGTTAGAGTTCAACAATACCAAATACCACAGAAAGCCTATCAACTTATGGAAACTAAACATCACTCAACTGAACCACTTCTGGTTCAAGAAAGAAATTAAGAAAGAAATCAAAGTCTTCCTAGAATTTAACAAAAATGAATCCACAACGTACCCAAATTTGTGTGACACAATGAAACTAGTATTAAGAGGAAAATTCATAGCACTAGATGCCT
Source organism: Sigmodon hispidus (assembly GCA_004025045.1). Taxonomy (NCBI): domain Eukaryota; kingdom Metazoa; phylum Chordata; class Mammalia; order Rodentia; family Cricetidae; genus Sigmodon; species Sigmodon hispidus. The sequence continues at coordinate 129,000 of PVIH01002542.1, forward strand.
ATTTGAAAGCCTAGAGAAATCTCACACTAGAAAACTAGCAGCACAGCTAAAAGCCTTAGAACAATTAGAAGCAAACTCACCTAGAAGGAGTAGATGGCAGGAAATACTCAAACTTACAGCTGAAATCAATACAATTGAAACAAAAAGAACAGTACAAAATATCAATGAATCAAAGAGTTGGTTCGTTGAGAATGTCAACAAGATAGATAAACATTTATCTAAACTAATCAAAAAGCAGAGAGAGAAAGTATCCAAATTAACAAAATCAGAAATGAAAAGGGGGACATAACAAGAGACCCCCAGGAAATCCAGGGAATTATCAGATTATACTTAGGAAATTTATATTCCACAAAAATGGAAAATATAGAAGAAAAGTACAGCTTTTGGGACAGGTACCATTTACCAAAATTAAATCAAGATCAGATTAAGTACATATACAGTGCTATAATTCTAAAGCAAATTGAAGCTGTCATTAAAAGCCTATCAATTAAAAAAAGCCCAGGTCCAGATGGTTTCAGTACAGACTTATACCAGACATTCAAAGAATTGCTAGAATTACTCCTCAAACTCTTTCATACAGTAGAAACTGAAGGAATATTGTCAAATTCTTCTTGAGATCACAATTACAATACTTCCAAAAAACTCAAAGATGCAGCAAAGAAGGAGAATACAGACCAATTTCCCAAATTAATATTGATGATAAATTCTCAACAAAATTTTGGCAAACAATTTACAACAATATATTAAAAAATTATATACCATGACCAAGTAGGCTTCATTCCAGAAATGTAGGGATGGTTCAACAAATGAAACACCATGAATCTCATCCATCATATAAGCAAACTGAAGGAAAAAAAAAAACCACATGATCATGTCCTTAGACACTGAAATAGCCTTTGACAAAATTCAACACTCCTTTATGGCAAAAGTCCGGGAGAGATCAGGAATACAGGGAAAATATCTAAATATAATAAAGGTGATTTACAAGAAGTCGACAGCCAACATCAAACTAAATGGAGAAACACTCAAAGCAATCTCACTAAAATCAGAAACTAGACAAGGATGTCCTCTCTCCCCTTATCTATTCAACATAGTTCACGAACTTTTAGCTAAAGCAATAAGAGAACAAAAGGAGATTAAGAGGAAACAAATTGAAAGGAAGAAGTGAAACTATCACTATTTGCAGATGATGTGATTGTATACATAAGTGACCCACAAAATTCTACTAGGGAACTTTTACAGCTGATAAACACCTTCAGCAATGTAGCAGGATACAAGATTAACTCAAAGAAATCAGCAGCCCTCCTACACACTAAAGATAAAGGACTGAACAAAAATTAAAGAAAACATCACCCTTTATAATAGCTGCAAATAGTCTTAAATACCTTGGAGTAACTACAACCAAAGAAGTAACAGATCTATTTGACAAAAAATTTAAATCACGGAAGAAAGAAATTGAAGGGGATATCAGAAAATGGAAAGATCTCCCATGTTCTTAGACAGGTAGGATCAACATAGTAAAAATGGCAATTTTACCAAAAGCAATCTACACATTCAATGCAATTCCCATCAAAATCCCAACACAATTTTTAAAGCCCTAGAAAGAACAATACTCAATTTCTTTTGGAATAACAAGAAAGCCAGGATTGCCAAAACAATTTTGCTCAACAAAAGAACCTCAGGAGGCATCACCATCCCTGACTTCAAGTTATACTATAATATAAGAGCTACAATAAAAAAAAAAAAAAAAACAGCCCTGTACTGGCTTAAAAACAGACTTGTGGATCAATGGAATCGAATTGAAGATCCTGACATAAACCCAAAAACCTATGAACACCTGATCTTTGAAGAAGAACCCCAAAATATTTAATGGAAAAAAAGATAGTGTCTTTAACAAATAGTGTTGGCATAGCTAGATGGTAGTGTGTAGAAAAATGCAAATAGACCCAAGCCTATCACCCTGCACAAAACTCAAATTCAAGTGGATCAAAAACCTCAACAGAAACCAAGCCACACTGAACTTGATAGAAAAGAAAGTGGGAAATAACCTTCAACGAACTGGCACAGGGGACCACTTAATATAACACCACTAGCACAGACACTAAGAACAACAACCAGTAAATGATACCTCCTGAAACTGAGAATCTTCTGTAAAGCCAAAGATACAGTCAATAAAAGAAAACAACAACAGACAGAATGGGAAAAGATTTTCATCAACCCTACAAGTGACAGAGGACTGATCTCTAAAAATACAGTGAACTCAAATAACTAGAGACCAAAACCATGAATAACCCAATCAAAAAATGAGGTTCAGAACTAAAAAGGGAATTCTCAGCAGAATAATTACAAGTGGCTGAAAGGCACTTGAAAAAGTGCTCAACATCTTTAGCCATCAGAGAAATGCAAATCAAAACAACTTTGAGATACCACGTGACACCTGTCAGATTGGCTAAGATAAAAGACACAGATGACAGCCTATGCTGGAGAGGTTGTGGAGCAAGGGGAACAGTCCTCCATTGCTGATGGGAGTGTTAGCTTGTTCAGCTACTCTGGAATGCAGTATGGTGGTTTCTCAGAAAACTGGGAATTAATCTTCCCAAAGATCCAGCAATACCACTACTGGGCATGTACCCTAAAGGTGCACATTCACACTCCAAAGCCATTAGCTCAACAATGTTTATAGCTGCTTTATTCATAATAGCAAGATCCTAGAAACAACCTAGATGCCCTTCAACTGAAGGATGATATAACACACTGTGGTACATCTACACAATGGAGTACTACTCAGCAGTAAGAAAAAATAATAGTCTAAAATTTGCAGACAAATGGATGGATTTGGGGGATATCCTGCTGAGCAAGGTATCACAAACCCACAAAGATAAACAGGGGATGTACTTGCTCCTTAGTGTACTTTAAACCAAAAAGCAAAAAGCAAAGCATGTCCATGCTGTGACCACAACCACTGAGAAGCTTGGGATCAGAAACCCCTTGGACCAGTACCTTGGAGCCCATTCCCTCCAGATGAATACCTGACCCAGTCTTGATGTTGGGGTGAGAAAAGTGGATCTGCTGGGAGTGGATGCTGAACTAAGCCACATTGGGACCTTGGTACCTTGGGACCTCCTGCTTTTGCTAGGGAGAAGATAAAGTGATAGGAAGAAGAGGGAGTGAGTGGGAAGGTCGGGAGGGAAAAGGGAGTTTGAACAAGGGGATGCATGGATAAAAAAATATGACTTTATTCATAATAAAAATATGTAATAAAAAATAAAAAAACAATGAAAAAAAGAAACCCGGGATATGAAATGTACCGTGACTAAGATGACCATTTCACCAGAATGAGTCAATGATAGTTTTGAACAAACAAATAAAATAACCATTGAATTTCATGAATTGAAGTTATTCAGTTTGAAGAACTGAAAGAGAAAATAAGGATGAAAACCAAATAGGAACTGAGGTTGTTAGGACACCAAAGAACATTTCAATCCCTTATCATTGGTCCTGTGATCAAAATGTGAAAAGGTACTGAGAAATGGTAGGAAAAAAAGGATGAGATACATATTACTGAATTAAATCAGAAAGGAAACTCCTGAATCCTGATGCTGATGTTACAGAAATAAAAGAAAATACCATTAAAAAAATCTGTGTGAGAACAAATTAGAAAATATAGCTGAAATGCACCAGTATCTAGAAATATAAAATCCCAAAATGACCAGAGAATAACAAAAAACTTAAGGAGACTTATTGTCATAGAAAGAAATAAGATTTGTAACCCAAACTCACCAATAGAATGTGTCAAGACCAGATGGAGTCAATGGGGAGTTTTATAAAAATATTTATTTAAATAATAAAAATTGTATCAATTTTTTTCTTCTAAAAAAAAAAGCTAAAAATAAGGAGAAAGACATTCCACTCATCCTCTGCTCTAGAGCCAAATATATAGGTAGTAAAATTGTAACACAGGATTCCTTATGGAAGTAAGTACAAATCTGTACAAAAACACAAGAAAGGTAAGTGTAGTAGCACTGTACTAAAGATTGTTTAGTGTAACCAAATGGCATGTCTTATATGGATGAAAGCATCCTAATTTTAAGGCTGTGAAAGTTAATCCACTGTATATATCACACTGAAAGAACCAAAGCAAAAAAAAAAAAAAAAAAAAAGTGTGATCATTTCACAATAGAGAAATGGCATTTAATGAGCCTGATATTGTTTTAAACAACAAACAAAACCCAGTAAGGGATGGTACCTTCCTCTATATGAAAAGGATCATCTATGGAGAAGCAAGTGTAAATTATATAAATTAATACTTAAATATCAAACAGTAAAGGATTACTTAATAATTAAGTTATAATTAATAACTAACCATTTCATCAGCATTTTACTAGAACTTGTTACCAGGACTGTCAGTTAAGCAGACAGAGAACAAACAAGAGATATTAAAAATCAAAGGAAGAATAAACTCTTTGTTTATGGACAAAATTATCTTATGCAGAAAATCCTAGAAATATCTAGGAAAGCTTATTGGATCTGAACAACAAAATTCAGCAAAGGGATGATATATAAGACCAAAATGGAAACAGCAAATCTAACAGCAATGGACAACCTAAAAATAAAATTATTGGAGCAATTCCATTTATTTTAGCATCTGTAACTGAGATAAAAATGAATGCAATGAAGAGTGACAATATTTGTACACTGAAAACTACAAAATGTTGTGAGAGACTAAAGAAAGAAAAAAGAATGAAAGAATCATATTTCATGACATATAAGGCATAGTGTTGTTAAATATCATCAGTGATCTGAAAATTTAGTGCAATCACTACCAAAATTATCATAAGTTTTCTCAAAGAAGTGGATGATCCAAAGTTCATAAAAATGTAAAAGAAAAAATGTGATCTTTTTAAAAATAATTTTTATTATGTTCAAAATTAAAATATAAGTACATCATTTTCCCCTCTCCTTTGACCTTCCAACCCCTTTCCTATACTCCTTTTCTTTTCCTCAAATTCAAACTTTCTTTTCTCTTATATATATGCATATCAACAAATATTGATTTTTCATATATCTTACCAAATATGTGATAGAGCCTGTTCAGTCCATATAATAATCCTTGCATGTGTATGATTTGAGAATTGTAGAAATACAAACATGGAAGTGGGAAACCTCATGAGATTATAACCCTAAACAAAGACACACAGGTAGCTAGGGCTGCTACGTGAAAGAGACTGTCTTCTGCAGAGAGGAGTTCAAAACATTCAATCATTTCATCTACTGAGTACTAATTATAAAAGAATGTCAAGAATGTTCCTCATGGTGTGGTAATTCCCAATGATACAACTACTTTTGTCATAACGTCACAGATGTAATTTTGCTACTGTTATAAACTGCAATGTAAATATCTGATATGCAAACCCTGTGAATGTGAAGTTCAAACCCCCCAAATGGGTGAAGACCCACATGTTGAGAACTATTGGGCTGAAGCTTCTAAATTGTGTTTCTTGCAAACATTTTGTCCTGAAATTAAAAGCAGAGGTAACAGCAAGACTTATGAGAAATTAAAATTTAAAACTCTTATTCATCACAGGACACAGTCAAGTAAGTAGGACATAGGCACAGAATGGAGACACATATTTGTTACTCACATATCTGATAATAAATATTCAAAGTAAGGATATATCTTACCCTCAATGACTAGAGTCAAACATCTTGATTAAATAACATATTGAGGGCTTAAATAGTTATGCCTCCAAAGAAAAGGTACAAATGACCAATAAGCACAGAAAGACTATTCAACATAACTACCATCAGAAAATGTACATCAAAACACGGTATACTGGGAAACATCACTAAAAGAGCAGAAAGAATGTGAATCAGAGAAAGGGGGTGGGAAACTATGTGAAACTTTGAATTTTCCAAAATGAAATGGCTGTTGAACTCTTGAAATCAAAGCAATTGTGATAACCTACATGAGATCTCCATGAGATGAGGTCTCCTGCTTAAATTTTCTTCAGTTAAAGCCACTGGTAAGATGCACATACTCTTTTAGGTATCCGAAACACAATGCATATCTCTCTCTCTCTCTCTCTCTCTCTCTCTCTCTCTCTCTCTCTCTCTCTCTCTCTCTCTCTCACACACACACACACACACACACACACACACACACACACACGAATGTATGCTTGTACACATAAGCACACATGTAAGAAAGCAAGCAAGCAGAGGAAGGCTAGTGAAGAAGAGGAAGAGAAGAGTGGAAACTGGAGGGGAGAAGGGAGGAAACTTGGAGGCTATTGTGCTCCATACTTGAATTTAAAATGTCACAAAGAAATTCCTTATTGTACACATTTAACCTGTATGAATAGGTACATTAGTTAAAAACACATGCCAGAAAGCAGTTCAAAGCAGAGGCTGTGGTGAAAGGTCAGTTTCAGGTCCTCTGTTCAAAACACTAGATGTGAACACTCTCCTCTCCAGGGCTGACATAGAGACAAATGGTTCCCTGCCAGCCATCCTAGTCTACTTGGTATATTCCAGGCCAAGTAGAAACCCTGCCTCAAAAATAAGGTAAATGGCACCTAAGAACAACATCAAAGTTGTCCTCAGGCCCCCATATGCACATACACATACACATACAGGGATACTTACACACCCATAAATGTACACCTATATGCACACACATAAACATACACAAATATGCAAACATAAACATACATGCACAGATATCCACCCCCATACAAACACCTGCAACACACTTAGACATGTGCATAGACACATACATACACAGGTGTACAAACATACATGTGTGTATTTGCAAATGCATGAAGATGCACATGCATGCACACAGCAACACACATGCAACACACTTGAATATGCACAGACACATGTATACTCAGGTACACAAACACCCAAAACACATACATGCATGCGTACTTGCTCACACATGTACATAGGTGCACACATACACATACCCAAACCAAACCAAAACCAATTTTAGTGAAGATACAAAGTATTAGAACTCTCATTCATTGTAACTAAAAACTTAAAATAAGGCAGATTGTAATTTTAAAGTCACCCAGAATTTTTCTCTTAGGAATGCACCCAAAATAAGTAAAAGTATATATCAACATTTTCTTGTGCACCACTGTTATAATAGCTCTTTTCATAACAGGTAAAGAGTGAAAATCAATGGTCTATCAATTGATGAATAGGAAGAAAACCCAGTTACCCACAACATGGAATATAAGTTAACCATAAGATAAGGTAGTGGTACATGCCACAAGAATAAAACTTTATATGTTAGATGAAAAACAGGCAGACACATAAGGCCACAGATAGTTTGATCTCATTTTTATAAATTGTTCAGAACATGGATTCCTGGAAAGACAGAGAGCAGATTAGTGTGGATCTGGAGGATTGTAGGAAGTGAACAATGACTGTTAATTGTGTAGATTTCCCTAGAGCAAAGGTTCTCAACTTTATTAATGTTGTGACCCCTTGTGGTTACCCCAATCATAAAATTATTTTATTTCTACTTTATGACTGTAACTTCACCACTGTTTTGAATCATAATGTAAATATCTGTTGTATAGGATATCTGATATCAGACCACTGTGAAAGGGTCAGTGACAACCCACAGGTTGAGGACCGCTCCTCTAGACCGTGAGAGTGGTATGTTTACATAAAACTGTGAAGCTATAAAAGCCATTGGATTCCACAGTTGAAAACAATTAAATGATAAAATTTGAATCATAGAAATTGTATTTCAATTTTAAAACAATGTAACAACATAAAAAAAACTATTAACAAAATATCAAATTAATTGTTTTATGTAAATTGAGATTCCCGTATGAAAGACTAAAGGTAATTCTCTCTTTTCTGGCATCTGAGTCATATACAGAACTATATTTTACATTTTAACAGACTGGAATGCAGTTAATAAGGATAATACTATGGTGGGACTGTTCTCTGTAAATGAAGGAGCTGTTTTGGCCTGTGTGGAGCACCATAGAAGTGGGTGCAGGAATCAGAGTAGAGACAGGTAGAAGGAAGGCAGAGTCAGTCAGTCTCCATCTGATTCCTGAAGATGAGGGAATGTAAGGAATCCAGGTGAGCCACAGGCTGGAACACATGGCAGGTAGATTACTAGAAATGGGTTGAATTAAGATGAAAGAGCAAGCTAGCAATGTGCCTGAGACATAAGCCAAACAGTATGGAATTAATACAAGCGTCTGATTCATTTTGTTGGGTGATAAAAACCACCACAGGCAAGGTCCAAACTTCTGGCCCAAACAGGTCTGGAAATTGTGAACAACATAATACATTTTACTTTTTGTTATTTGTCAATGGAAATCCATGCTTTGAACAAAAGTAAGAAATTTTGAAATTAGTTAATGCTGACAGTATAGACTGATATGTTAAAACTCCCTCTGAATTCTTGCTTGTGTTTGCTCTATGGAAGAAAACACATACATAGAATAGACAATTGCCTGTCAGTGTGTAGTTCACAGCAAAACTGTACATCAAAAGCTGGGAGACTCTCAAATTCCACCACTGACTTTCTGACCTAAATCTGCATTTTTGAGAAGACCTCTTGGACACATTTACACAAAACTGTTAGAAAGGTGGCTGTTTGCTGATGGATGACCCATATTAACATGGAAAAGATAGATTGTAAACTCAAGACTTTATATGTTAAGGTTCGTGGTTTTCTTCATCCAACATATCTTCTTAACTCTGTTCATCCATTGGGCTCTCAAATTCAGGTAGAAGGTGATTCATATGAACAGGAAATGAATATCAATTAACCAATGACAGCCACCTGCATGCTAGACGTCCATCTTCATGATGACACATTTTAGGGGGAATCAGTGCCTTGCTGTATCACTTATTTTCTTTCCTAACTGTGGGTATTTTGGTGTTTTATCAATCTGTTTCTAGTTCCTCCAACCATACATATCTGATCCATCTGTCTTTGCTTCTTTAATCTCTACTTTTAAAATACCTATTAAAATAACACATAAGTTTATTCAATATGTATTTTTCATTACAAATTATACAACCAAATTACTTCCTGCTTTGAGTGTTGTGGAGTTACTGTTGATTTCTTCATCTTGGTAAAATCTTGCTACCACAGGTGGTAAACTTTATGTAGGCATTGCTTTCAGTATTTCATGCATATGGCTGTCTGATTTGCCATTTTAATTTTCTATATTTTAAATAAAAGTTACATCTCGAGTTCTCAAAGAATGTATATTCAAACACTTTCACTGAGGTTAAGATTTTTTAAATCAAATTTAAGTGATTAATAACAGCATTGTGCACCCATTAGTAGGTATTAATATGTACTTGTGAAAATCATAAAGTTCTAGTAATTCAACATTCCACTAAGATGCATCCTTCAACCTCATTTTGCTTTCCCTCATGTTGTATGAAACTGTATATTCACCTTTTTACTCTAATTTTCTGAGTTTCTACATATTCTTTATAGTTATTTCTTTTGTTTCAAGTGCTACTGTTTCACTAAAATCTCAGGTAATTTCAAAAGCTTATATTTAACTAAGACTCACTTCCCTTAATTTTTCTTTCTTTTCCTCCTGTTTTGTACGTGAATGTAAGCTTTAACTTCTACACAACACTTTGTAGTTAACATGTTATGCAATACTATTTAATACTCAAAAAGTTGTGTAAAATGTATTTTATTCCCATCACTACTGAGGAACCAAGATATGGTTTATAGTATCAGAGAAAGGACCAAGCACGTATCATCATCAGTCATAGAAAGAAAAGTGCAATTACCATCCCAAGTTTTTGAATTTTGAACAATAGTAACAACTAAAGAAATAGAAAGCAACTAGGAATCATTTTATATGGTTAAAATTTTAATGTCAGAGAAAAGTATTCAAGTTGAAAGTTTGAGGAAAAATAACAAACAAACAAGCAAAACACAGTACTGAGATCTCAAGATGAAACTTTTGCGCAGAATCTGGAAAACCAAAACATTGGAAGACATACAGCAAACAGTGAAAGGAATGCTAACACACAAACACTCACACACACAAAATCATCTGAGGCAACTGAAGATTTATCCCAAGATGAAAGCACTACAAATCAATAAAAATTCCATGACATTCAACAAAGCAGTACAATTTCACAAAGGGATGACTTTATACAAACCTTGCAAATGATGCGAAAGGATCTAAAAGTCAGAAGCTAGATAAAAGCACCAGAAAATAGAAAGGAGCTCAAACATTGTGAATTGATAGCTCAATTTATGCCCTTCAAAACAACTCCTAACAACTTCCAAGTGCCCGTGCAGCAGACTTAAAATATTCAGTAGATTCTCCCGGGCTCCGTCATACTTGAAATGTGGCTAACAGTTGGAGAAAGGAAGGAAAGAAAGAAAAATAAACAGAAGGAATAAAAGGAAGGAAGAAAGAGGACACAAGAATTGCAAAGTCAAATGCCAACAAACAATTTTTCTCGAAAATGAATAGGTGAAAATAATTATAAAAGGAAGAACGCATTTAAAGAAAAGATCATTAGAACACTGACAAATTCTTAAAGTAAGGCCCAAAGAAGAAATAACTTGGCAAGAACATGTCTAAACAACTCCACTTTTAGTCTCTCCCATCCTGCTGAGATCACTTAAAGAACATGTGGCGATAAATGCCCTCAGCAGTTGAGATGGCCCTTAGCCCAGGGGAGTCAAGCACTACTGCTTAAGACCCCCCATAATTAAGGTAATTTCAGACTGTGTGTCTTTACCATGGCCATTATGATATAGCAGAGGCATGTTGAGATAGTTTTCTGTTCACAGCATACACAGCTATCTGAGTGAGGACTCTTACGTTCAATTGGAGCACACCTTTGTGAGAGAGAAAAATGTTTTTTCATCCAACCAAGAATCTAAAGCTCTACAAGCAGTTTCCCATCTGGAGAGGAATCAAATATGTGGCAAAATATTCTCAACTTAAATAAAACTGATAAGTAATAGTCCATGACCATAGAACTGTGACAGAAGCAACCAGTACAGCTTTTCCCTTTTTTTTTTAGTCACTCAGCTTCTGTTGCCTATGAAGGAGACTCAAAGTAATAACAACTTCATTCAGTTATGAAAAAAAAACTCATAAGTTTTATAGACAGCATTCTCCGTGTTTTAAAACAAACCAAGATTAAGGTTCTTTCATCAAGAGTGAAATACAGGAAGAAAACTTTTCGATAGCATTAACTGTTTGCAGAAACTTTCATGACTATTTCCCAGGATTTTTGTAACAAGTCCAAGAATTTTATTTATTTATTTTTTATTATTATGAATAAAGACATGTATGTAATACATGTATACCCTTGTTCAAACTTCCTTCCTCCTCCTCCCCCTCCCAGTCACTCTCTCCTCTCCCCATCTTTTTATCTCCTCTCCAGCAAGGTTCCAAGGTGGCTTAGTTCAGAATCCACTCCCAGCAGATCCACTTTCCTCACCCCAACATCAAGAACTGGGTCAGGTGTTCCTCTGGAGAGAATGGGCTCCAAGGTACTGGCCCAAGGTGTTTCAGATACCATGCAGTTCAGTGGTTGTGGTTTGCATCTTGGACACACTTTGCTTTTTGTTTAAAGTCTACTAATGAGTGAGTACATTCCCTGCTTATCTTTCTGGGTTTGTGATACCTCACTCAGGAGGATATTCTCCAAATCCATCCACTGCCTGAAAATTTTAGGATATCATTTTTTCTTATTGCTGAGTAATACTCCATTGTGTAGATGTACCACAGCTTGTTAATCCATTCTTCAGTTGAGGGGCATCTAGGTTGTTTCCAGGTTCTTGCTATTACAAATGATGCTGCTATGAACATAGTTGAGCTAATTCCTTTGGATTGTGAATGTGTATCTTTAGAGTATATGCCCAGTAGTGGTATTGCTGGATCCATGGGGTGATTGATTCCTAGTTTTCTGAGAAACCACCATACTGCATTCCAGACTGGCTGAACAAGCTGACACTCCCACCAACAATAGAGGAGTGCTCCCCTTCCTCCACAACCTCTCCATCATAGGCTGTTATGTGTCTTTTATCTTAGCCAATCTGACAGGTATAAGGTGGTATCTCAAAGTTGTTCTGACTTGCATTTCTTTGATGGCTGAACATGTTGAGCACTTTTCCAAGTACCTTTCAGCCATTTGTAATTCTTCTACTGAGAATTCCCTGTTCAGTCTGAACTCCATTTTTTTTATTGGGTTATTCAATATTTTGGGTTACCCAAGGTTGATACTGGCCTTATTTCCAATTGAGCTTACTTAAACCACTCTATTGCACCTCCTGTAAGTATGAGACACTTCCTTCTCTTGAAATTCCCTGTTTCTCTGTAGTCATCCGAACATCTGAACCACAAAGCTTCCTGTTTCTATCAGTCCCCAGGAAGACTATATTCCTGCTTCCTGTTCCTGTCCCCTTTTTAATCAGAGAAGACAGGAAGCAGAGCAAAGCTGATACAGGAAGCTGACAAGACATGATACACTCCCAAGGACACACATCCTGTGACTTCTTCCACCAACTCCTCCCACTTAGAGTTCACTGACCTCCAATAATGTTATTAAGTTATTGGTCTATCAAGTGATTAATTCATTCATTAGACCAGAATACTACAGATATTATTGTTTCTGTATATGGCCCTCGGGGAGAAATCCAGAAGTGTGTGTTAATATTTCTCAAGGTATTTCATAACCTAGCTTGGTTGACAATAAACATAACTATTAGAGCAGTTTCCCATGTAAACACCATAAAAATCAAATAAAAACAAACAAAACTACTGGTTCTGAAGTTCCACAGCATGCTGTTTTCTTCCTCTATCTGCCAATTGCTTTGTAAGCACTTTGTCGGCAACTAACCTAATTTTCACCTTTGATTCTGCCCATAGCAGGACTGACTTTCCTTTTCATTTGTGTGAGTGTGTGAGTAAAAGTGTGTGTGTGCTTCATTCTCAAATTAAGAGTATTATGCTATATCAATGAGCACTAAAAATAGATTTCAGAAAAGTAACATGAAAACTGACCTGCTTAGTCATTCTAAAGAGCCAGTAGGAAAGAATCAGTGCCAGCTTCATTTCTCAGTGTCTTATAACTTAAATATGTGGTGTTTTCAGCAATAGAGTATTCCTGTGTAGTTCTGAAATATCACGAAGAGCATTAGCAAAAGCCTATAATGTCTGGATATCTATGGGACATAATTGACCAACAACTCTAAAAGAGATAACACATTCCTGACATTATACTTTTGATAGCCTATGGTTCCCAGGAGAGATGCTCCCTCCATTTATCGCTAACTGTTTTTACATGTGTATATATATATATATATATATATATATATATATATATATATATATATTAGAAGCTTCTATAATTTTAGGTTTATGTATTTTTCACAAGGTCATTATTATTCTTTATCTTCCCTCATTCTTCTTTCTTTACCCTTACCTTCTCCATTATCTCATTTAACTTTTCTGATCATTTATTCCTCTTTTCAAAGCATCAAGATATTCGATCAGCCTTTATAAGTACATGAGAAATTTCCAGTTACTTTGGAGATTTTGAAAGAACATTTTACAAAATCCAATGAATGACTATACTAATGTGATTTTTCACAACTATTTAAAAATGTTTATAAAATATTTTCAGCCCTATATGGAGTCAGCATCCAAACTCAAATGCTGATATTCCATAATCATTTGAGTTTTACTTGATTAGGCTCACTTTATTATTCCTCACACCTCATAAGAGATGCAATGGTCTCTTTCTTCAGAGAAGCCAAAGTACACCTGATTTTCTTTCAATTAGACTCTGCTGTTAGACAGATAATTTCCTGACCTCTTTTTTCTCTTCTTCATTGTCCAGATCCTGCTTCATAAAGCAGGCACCCCATCCAGCAAAGCTCTTGGCATTGGTGTGTTCTGCTTACCCAAGGCCGGAGTCATCAGTGCTTTCTGCAATTCTGACACAGCAGTATCTTTGTGCTGAGAATCATTATTAGAAATGAATGAGGTGGCAGTGCCAGAAACAGAATGAGCCAATCGAGGATATAGTATAACTATTCTAGTCATGCTGTGGCTCAAAATACATTGGTATTGGCTAAAATTATAATAAGCCAAAATACCAAAATACACTAATGATACCAATATTTTCAGAATCTTAATTTCTAAGTTTAGCTTTCTTAGAATATTCATTTTTCAATGTGTCTTTAATAATATATTCTATTGGGAAATAAGTTTCCCAAATTTTGAAATGCTACAATTGCAAATATTCATAATGCAGTTTTTATATGTTGAAAAAGTACTGTTTGCCATGGAATCCTTCTTTATTATAAAACCTCTGGTGTACTTTCCAGGACTGTACTTTGATAAATGCTACCTTACTTCATTTATAGTGTTTTACAGAATGCAAAAAGTAGTCAGAACTGAGAGAAATAATTCACACAAGTGAACTATGAAGCAGGATTTTGTAAGAGCTGAATGTACTTCTTTAAGTATGATACTGCAGAGCATGAATCAGTCCACTCAAGGGAACCAGAACTCTTTACATGGAAAAATGGTATTTTCTTTTTTATTATACAAAATAATTACATGTATTTTGGTGGGGGAGTTTATATTTTGATCACATTCTTCTCTTCTAAGTCCTTCCAGATCTTTTCCCTATCCTTATCCACCCAACTTCAAGTTCATTTAAAAAACAAAAATGCAATACAACAGAATCAAGAAAACAAAATGAAACCACATCCATAAAACACCAAATTGTAACCAAATAAAAGTACACACCACACACACACACACCACTGCCACCACCACCACCAACACAACAATAACAACAAAAACCTGTGGTGTCCATTATCTGTTGATCAACTCCTCCTGAACATGGTACTGGCATGGAAAGGGTGATATATTCAGTGTCACTCTATTGGAAAAAAAGATTTTCCCTCTCCCAGCAGGTATAAGTGTTATTTCAGTTGTTAACCTTTACCCTAGTGGATAGGTTTTCATCCATTCATTCATTCATTCATTCACTAACTCATTCATTTTTCAAAAATAAAATAAACTATGATAAAGAAAAAATTGTCACATCAAAGCAGGACATGACAAACAGAAGGAAAAATGACAAAAGAGCACTTAAGAATCACAGACCCACTGGTTTGCACACTCAAGAATCCTATAAAAACATTCAACTGGAAGCCATACTATAAGCACAGAGGATCTGTTGTAGACCTGTGCAGGTTCTGTGCATGCTGCTTCAATCTCTGTAAGTTTATGTAAGCTTTGATCATGTGGACTACAGGGCCTTATTTTCTTGGTGTACTCCAACCCCTCTGGCTCTTACATTCTTTCTGCCTGATTTGATGGAGAAACTTCATTTAGAGCTAAATGTTCTAAGGTCTCTCTCTCTCTCTCTCTCTCTCTCTCTCTCTCTCTCTCTTTCTTTCCCTCCCTCCCTCCTTCCCTCCATCTCTGTCTCTCTGTGGGTCTCTATATTTGTTTTCATTTGATGCAGGGGGACACTTCTATGATCATATTTGAAGCAGGTATAAATCTATGAGCATAACAGAATATCATTAGGAATCATTTCATCTCTACATGGTTTTTTTTTTTTTTTATTTTCATTGCTGTTACTTATAGTGCCGAAGATTAAACCCGGGGTCTCATACATCCTAAGTAAACAGTTTATCACTGAGCCACATCTCCAGTTCTGTGAAATTATGTCTGTAATGGGAAGTTTAGATTAGCCTAATCATATAAACAGGATTTTCTGTTTCTTCTTAATAAAACTACTCCATAATATCAAGGAAATTGACCTTACTCTTATACATTAAAAAGTATACATTTCTATGTTTGTTTCCACAGAGAATTTCAAACATATGCATTCTGGTTGTGAACCTTGAAACATTTTTCACAATTATACCTAGCAAAACATGTATATTGTGAGATTAAACACAGTCTTTTATAGTATTATCAACTAGTGGCATTTTAACAATCTATCATCAACTTAAATGCATATTTTTTGTTTTATACACATGGATCTCCTTTTGTCATAAAATAATTTTGCTTTGTAAATATATCCTGAGAATTTTATAGCAAAGAAAACCAAAATTAATATTTTTGTGGCACTGTTGATAATGCAATATACTCATTAATATATAACTGGAAAGAGAATGTTACATACAATTCTGAGTCCTCACACTAAAAGAATCTAATGGGCAAAATTCAACAAGAAAATGTCATCATAAATACTATTAGCTAAAAACATTTTTGAAAATTATACACGTCAGATGAATGTTCTCATTTTTGTACTAGGATGTGGTAGATGAGCATTATTCTATAAATGGGCTGTTTGGCTTGAAGGTTACCCATACTTTTAAGATCCATCAACACTGCTAATTAACTAAGGAATATGATATTTAAACATGAATAATGTATCAAAGTTGAATCTCATTTTTATTTATATAAAGGAGGTTGTATGACCATGCAGTCTTAGGTTCAGTTCAGGAAAGGCTGACAGAAGCTATAAAATTCCTTTTAATCATCACATCAGTCCTATGGGATTGAGACATTATTCTCATATGACCAATGAGTAAACAGAAAGCCAGAGACGAAATTACTATCTCAAAATCACACAGCAAAACAGAGATAGGGAAAGAAGTCCAGTAGGCCTTTGACTCTAACTCACTTATCTGGTCTAAAGTAGTAAAGCCAATTAAATAATTTGACAGAGACATGTTCGGAGTCATATTGCACTAGAATCTAACATGTGTGCTCAGGTCCTGGCAAAAAAAAAAAAAAAAATGATGATCTTTGTAACCATAGCGACTTCAAGGAACACTGAGCCTTTCCTTGACATTTAAGACTTTATTTAGATGTGATTACAGTGCTGTGTTGTTTTCTAGCATGTCTAACTGATAAGTTAATGTTTGTAATTGTTGTTGAATTCCTTTTGGAAAAAAGAATTATCTTAGAAAAAAGCATAGAGTTTGTGATCAATTTGAAGGCTCTATTCAAATTTCCTGTATCTTTCAATTCAGAATAAATTAGCTTTTGTCATTCAAGATTATTTATTTTAAATTTTCTTACTGTAATAATAATATCCCAAATATATAATTTACTATATTTATCCATTCTCTCCAT
Source organism: Sigmodon hispidus (assembly GCA_004025045.1). NCBI lineage: Eukaryota > Metazoa > Chordata > Mammalia > Rodentia > Cricetidae > Sigmodon > Sigmodon hispidus. Next base: position 146,150 of record PVIH01002542.1, read on the forward strand.
TTGCTAAAATCATCCTTAAGATCCATTATCAAGCCTTTTGAATAAGATTTTCTTAAATTCTTCCAATTAGCATTGATCTTGTTCTGTGGAATTCGTCTGCATTTATGTTGGGCTATCTGTTATGATGAGATTATTATTCTTTATTAAGTCCTGAGATTATAAAACCTTAAGAGAGAAATGCTATGTGCTATTGTCCTCCCACAATGCATATTATGTGACAAAGAGTAGACACACAAAGAAATTGGTTTTTATTGCACATAATTTGTGTATAATCTGTATATGAATGAAATATAAAGTATAGTACATAATATTTTCTTTAAAAGATGAGTCATTATATGCCAGCAAGTATCAAATTATATAACTTCTTTGTATCCAACAGAAGCTTATGTAGAAAAAGAAATAGATAGAAACTGGATTATTTTAAAGAGTTTATATTCATATATTTTTTGTTTTTAAAATGTAAAATATAACTACAATACTTTCCCCTTCTCTTTTCTTCCTTGAACCTCTCTCATGTAATCCCTGCTTTCTTGAAATTTCTTGGCATCTTTCTTTAATTTTGATTATGTACATATGTATGTATATATATTATTAAATGTATAATATATGACTACAATATGCTTGGTTTGTATAATGTTATTTGTATATTTTTATTTATTAAAATAGAAGGTACCTTAACAAAAGCAATACACAGAATTAGTAACTCAGAAAAACAACTAATTTGACCTATTACGGATAGCTTTATTTGTCAGGGTCCATTTTATCAAAAGAAGCTCAATACCAGAAATGCATTTCTCACTTTTCTCTAGTTACCTAATTGAAAAAGTAAAAGAGTCTTTGCTAAACTACCCATACCTCCATTCCAGCACTCACAGCTTCATTGTCATGCTCAGCAGAAGCTAAAAATGTATGAGCTTTTTTTATATTCATATCCCCAGGGAGTCAATACCTCTAATAATTTGTACTTCAGCCACCACAAGTCTCTATGCTTCTTAATCTTTCTTTATTACTTCATAATAATCAGATTTATATCAATAATGAAATTCCTGACATAGTCTGGCTGGCAAGATATGCCCACTGTTACAACAGTGGCATCAATGTCATGGGACTACCCAACCACTTCCTGGTTGAATTTACAGCCTACTTCACAATATAAAAATCAATTCCAGGAACTATTATTAAGCCAATAATGTGGGATGTCTTTCTGTGTGCTCTGAATATTATTGGTTAATAAAGGAACTGATCTGCCCTATGTCAAAGCATCTTAGAAGCAGGCAGGAAATCTGAGCATAGATAAAAGAGAAGGAGGGTAGAGTCAAGGAAAGAAGAGCTGCCACCAAAGAAACCAAGATCTAATGGTACACATACAAAGCCATTGCCTTTGTGGCAAGACATAGGTTAATGGAAATTCGTTGAATTAATATGCAAGAGCTAGCTAGCAGCATTCCTGAGCCATAGGCCAAGTAACGCATAAGTAATATAAGCTTCTGTGTGTTTCTTTGGGACTTCAGGACTGTTGGTCCACATCTTAGGGCTAAGCAGCTTCTGGTACATACAGACCTTTGAACTAGTTTTGGCCCTAAACTCATACTGCAGGCCAAGGATCTGTAGCCAGACAGATCATAGGCCCTAGGGGAGAGCTAACTAGTATTATTATGCTAAATAGATGCAATTTTAAACTGAGTCATAATGAATTACTGTTCTACCCGTAGATTAGTCTATCTTCCAGCTGTTATCAGAGAAGTTTCCAATTTTAGCAGATAATGATTAATATTAATATCCATAAACATAGAAGGTACTAAGATTAAGAGATTGTGGAATGTTCAGTTCTGTGGGGTTGGCTTTGCCATATTACATAAAATTCTCAAAAAACTCATTTTCAAAATGAGCAGAAAGATATCTGAAATTCTTGACACAGACTATTCATGGAGAAGTATATCTCATAGCTTTGAAGGCTCAATACATAAAATGATGCAATAATAAAATCCACATTATCTCCTGTTATGGACAACTATGGGGGGTAAACATGTTAAAGTGATTACAACCTGATTATAATCAGGTGCTAAATGGCTAGGCTTCTCTTTATATAGTTCTTTCATGAAGACTTCCAGGGTTAAAAGGCAAACTAATTTCCAAATATTTGATCCAATGACCTTCCATAGGAACCCACTAAGTGGGGAATCAAGTATGCATTCACTCCATCAGGAGTCTCAAATCACACTCAAATCAAAGCAGCAGTAATCTAATATAAATAGTTACTAAAACAAAATATTTCATTTTTTTTCCTATATCTCACATTTGTTTTATTAGCAAGCCTCTCAATTGGAATACTCAAAATCTGTTCATTCTTTTAGACATATACTGATACCTTATTTGTCTACACCACCATCATTTTTCATCTAGATTATCTCAGTAGCCTTTGAATTGGTCATTCTACTTCTATCTACCCACAAAACACCAGAACTGCAACAATGAAGGTTAAAAAATATCCCTTGTAATTACTATCCCATTAAAATTGAAAGGCAAAGTCTGGAGAGAGAGTTCACTGGGTAAAGCACTTTTCTTGCAAGTTTAAAGCATAGGTTAAATTTGCAGAAACCATGCAAAGTTGGATGACATAGTATAAGGTGTGAGAAGAATGATGAAATGAGGACAATCCCTAGAATCTCATGGGCCAGCTATCTTGCTGTATATTATAGAGAAGAAAATACTTAGGCTCAATAAATGTGGAAGGTGAAGAATAGTATGTGATACGCCCCCCTCCCCGCCACATACACATACCTGAGTGTGCGTGTGTGCACACACACACAGAAGGAGGGACAGATATAGACAGAGGGACAGATAGGCAGAGACAATAATAGACAGAGGGACAAAGAGACAGAGAAAACTAGCAGTGTGATCTATGGTCACTTTCTCTTTGTCAGCTTTGATTTTCTGATCCAATAACCTATTGTCTTCCCATCTACTTCCTTTAGCTTGAAATACTGGGTCTCCTGTCTATTAAGCATCCCTACTGCAGAATCTTGCATACCACTTCTCTGTCTGTAATGCTTGTTTCTGACACATCATCTTGTCATCTTTCTCAAATTTGTTTTTAAAAAATGCCCAGTGTGGCCTTAAACTAACCATGTACCCATGTAAATCTTCAGTTTCTGATTCTCCTGATTCTATCTTCCAAATGCTAGAAAGGCAGACATGCATCACCCCTCAAAGTTTTATGTGGTGCTGGGATTAAAATTCAGAGTCTTGTGCATTATAGGAAAGCACTCTACCACTGAGCAGCATCAATTATATCCTCTTTTTCAAACACCATGATGTCAGTGAAGTCTTCCACTATGGTCTTACTAAATTTGTCTCAGAAGTCATATTTAATTTGATTGTTCAAGTATAGGACTTGAATGGTACATTAAAAATTATTAATACCTTCCTTTTGAAAATGAATCTGTACTAGAGTGTGAGGGTTTCCCATTTCACTTTTTGTGCATTTATCTGAATACTGCTGTGGGATTATGCTCTTGTACACTGTAAAGATTTGGCATTACAACTTGAGCTACAGCATGGTGGTTTTATGGCATGCAACTTGGGCTGCAACATGTTGGGTTCCCAAAGTCTCCCAGAAGCCTCATTACAAACATAAGCAGCATATGATGACTTGAAGGTTTCTGTTTATATAGACCAAAAAACAGCCTCTGGTAGCAGTGTCTTCTCCAGTGGGTTCTGTTTGCTGGCTGAAAACAGAGGCACGGATCTTTCAAGAGAAGCTTTCTGACTCAGTGTTAACAGCAAAAACCTCAAAAAAGGCCCTTGCTGACAAACACTTAAACAGTATTCATGAGCAGTTGGTGGCAGTGTTCTACTTGATGGCAGTGTTGACCCTAAAATTCCCCAGAGTTGGGGTGGTGAACATGGCTCCTGTCAGTACCTCTGCCATGAAGCTTAGCTCTCAAAGACCAAGGAGCTGGGTAGAGCAAGCCAACACAGCCCAGCCTTTATTCCTAACCATGCCTTAGCAAATTAATAGTATGGTTAAAAAAAATTAGAGATAAACAGTAAAGACAGATTCAGACAAAACAAAAACAAAAACACATAAAGAAAATCAAAAACCTCTAAATACTTTACAGTGTGTGCTTAAAATATAGGTTTTTCTTGAGAAAGAAAAGAAAAAGGTAGAGAATGTTCTTTAAAAAGAAAGAGTAAATAATAATAACAATCTAAGTAAAGATGAAATATATACAAAGACTCTGGATATTATGTTATTGTGTTGTTTTGAGCTTTTTTACTCCAAAGGAAGTAGTAAGTGCTGCTGAAAGATATTTGACTGTAAGTGCTGCTGGATTAATCCAACATATATATTTTGCAAATGTCTTGACTACAAAATTGAAGTAAAAAACTATGTTACTTTGGAGAGGAGGTTTTGTTTTTATTCCCACAGAAAATGAAAGGCTGTGGATTTATTTCAGGTTAAAGAAAACAAGATTTGATCAAGGAAGACCCCCCTGAAAAACCTCAGATGAGAACAGATGATCCAGATAATCCAACATTTTAGAGCACCTCAGTGCAGTTTCTTCTGAGCTCTGCATCCAAATAGCTTCAGGGAGACTTACTAAGATGGCCCAGCTTCATAGAATGCTTCAGTCAAGATTTGACCATAATCCTGAATTTTCTCAGGATCCCCATAAGATTACCAGTGCCCCCAATCAGCAGGAAGTAGTCTGGAGAACTATGCCCACGTTTCACATTTCCCCAAAATGTATTATGGATGTTTGTCTTTTTTGTTTTTTAACTGTATTTGTTATAAGTTGTTATAGATAATGATGAAGAAAAAAACTATACAAAATATAAATTTGGGGTCTTGTTTTAAAAAGAAAAAGAAGGACATGCTGTGGGATTATGGGCTTGTACACTATATATATTTGTCACTGTAAATACTGGTTTAATAAAACCCTGATTGGCCAAAAGCTAGGCAGACAAGAAGTATAGGGAGCCAACCAGACAAGGAAAATTCTAGGAAGAGGAAAAATAGATCATATACCAGCCAGAATACACAAAGGAAAATGAAAATGCTGTCCCGAAACAAAGGTATCAAACACAGATAAGAATTACGGGTTAGTTTAAAAGTAAAAGTTAATAACTAATAAGCCTCAGCCATGGGCCAAAGAGCTTGTTATTATTTGAGACTAATTGGCTGAGGGACCAGCAGGGTAGGACACAGAAACTTCTGACTACAATAGTTTTCTACCAAATTATGATGCAACATTAAGCCCTTACCAAATGTAATTCATTGTTATTGAGTTTTCAAGCTACAGTACTGAAAAATGATATATCTGAAAGTCATTAGGTCCTGTGACCTCCACATTTGTGAATGGGATACAGCCTTTTAAAATGTTTGAGCAATTGAGTTTGACCCTTTCAACTCTGCTAATTTATGAAGAGCATTGCAGGTGACCCTTACTGACACAGGATCAACTGATACCTTAACCTTGGCTTCCCAGCCTGCAGAAAAATGAGGAAAAAGTTACTGTTGTTCTAGTCACAGGTGTTTTGTTATAATAGTACAAAGCAATTACTGGGATCTAATATGTGCTATAACACCTTTAAGTGCTGGGTAAAATCAAGTAGAAAAATTAGGTAGTTTTTTCTTGGAAAATAGCTGTTTGGTTTTAGAACATGACATACTATTCCTAAAAAAGTATTTCTTATGCCTCCCTCCAGTTTGATTATAATGCAGAGAAAAAAATAAATACAACATAGTTTCACAAAATGAAGACTTAATTTTACCTAATGGCATTGTAGAATCCACAATTTATATAACTACCAAGTTTAAATAAAATCTGGGAAAATCTTGAGTGATATTTTTGAAAAGATAATAAGATGAATTGATTTTTCTGGAAGACCATTAATTCCAGTAAACAAACAAAGAAAAGAACTAAACTTACAGCTAATTGGAACAAATAATTTACATTTGCATTATATATGTATGTATATGCATATATGTGGATGTATATTTGAACTAATAAGGCAACTAAAAAAAAACTGACCAAAATCAATCATTTTTTTTCTATGTGAATCTTTGGCTTCTCAGAGTTTTATCCTAAGACAGAGATATAACTATCATGTGAACAGACAAAACCTTACCTAAGACCATATGCTATTTTACAAAGTCTTTGTATCCTACAAAGAAAACATTTTTCCAACATAATACTTTTGATTATTTAGGAATTTCACATCATGTATCCAAGTTTCACTCACTTGCCAGTCCTCCAAAGTCAACTCAACAATTGTGACCTCCCTGAACAAATAAGAAAAAAAAAAGAATGTCTAACTTGGTGTTGCCCATATACTCAATGTAGCATGGTCAAACTCCCAGTGGCCAGCCCTTTAAATAAAACTCAGTATCCCTTTATCATCATCACTTGTGGAGAATTACACTTCAGCATTCTTGTCATAATTTTTAATTGTTCTCTTCAATGGGTTTCTGTTTTGGACGATCCTAGGAGAAAGAGTGGGGTAGAGGTTGTCACAGAAGCCTTCTATGACTCCTTTTCTCAACTGTGAGTCTACAGTCATCAATGACACTCAAAAAGCAGGTTTTTTGCCCTCTATAGTCAATGGAGGCATAAATCACAGATTTCCACATGCTTTCTGATGATATGGACCATAGGAATCCATATAGTTTCTGGTCTCAGTATGTACCATGGACCTCAGAATGGTCTCTGGTGGCAATACAGACCACAGACATGAAGATGGTCATGTACTGCAGCATGGATCATGAAAACCATTATAGCCTGCAGTGGCAGTATAGGCCAAGGACATCTACATGTCCTCTAGGGCAACATGAGCCATAGACACCAATATTGTCCCAGGCAACAGTCTGTCCTATGGACATTAACATGAATTTAAGTAGTGACACAGACCACAGATATCCACCTGGCCTTTAATGATATTTTTTTTTTACCAAGGATGTCAACATGGTCTCAGAATTCTCCACATTTACATAGCTCCCACCATTAACTCGTCTCATGGATAACAACATAGATGTGGTGGTAACACAGGCCGTGAACATCAACATGACCCCCATCCCTCCTACAGTGGAACCGAAAATGAACCTCAGAAAAAAAGAAGCACTATTCTTCTATTTCTGTTTCACCAAGAACTTGCTTGAGAAGGGTGAAAACCAATTTCCCTGTTATACAAGACTGTTGTCATTTAACATTATGAGACACAAACCATCTAAACTACAGTGCCTACCCTCTAATTTTAAATGTTTTTATTAGTTATAGCATTGTTAACATTTTATTGTGTAGTGGTGTGTTCATGTCATCTTCAAATAGGCTAATATTCATTGCTATGTATTTCCATTACCAAGAATTTAGCTGAAGTTAAACAGATTATAGGAAAATCCTTGAAAGCAGTTAATCCACAATCACATCCCCATCTACACCCCACAGGTACTGCAGCACCAGCACAGTCTATAAATAGATTTTCCCTGTTGTGAATCAGAAAGTAAGGCATCCCTGAGTAAGAAAAATGAATGAATTCCTTAAGGTGTGTATTCTGCACTGGGAATAAAAAGGCCTCAGCTCCTGTGGGAAGCATCACTGGTTGACAGGAAGCTTCTCATTTTCTGGCATTCCAAATGATTTGGTCTCTGCCAGAAAATAACAGCTGCTACAAAACTATTGAATCTTTTACTGTCTGAGAAGCACCCAAAGACAGCTCATTTTTGTGCCCTTTGCAACCTGCATGGTTCTAGAAGAAAGAAAGAGTCAGTAAGGTGGCATTTTAGTCAACACACAGATTTCAGTGAATCTAACATTGTCAGCTATCCCATTTGGAACAAAATGCATCTATCTATAAACACATGTATATGTTAGTTCTTAACCTATAAGTTATTTGAGTCCCCCAACTTGACAATAAAGTGATTGTTTTAATTTCAAAGCTATATTCATCTTTACATAGAGCTCAGACACGTATTAGTGAGAAGTGTCTACAAATGCACAAAAACAGAATTGTGACTGCATTCAAATCTTTTAGCTCTCTCAACTCTTGTACATAATAAATATTTCTTCCATCACAATTTTCTTCATTAATAGGATTGATTATTTTGTTGTTTGGGTCACTGCATCCTATCTCTAGGCCAGTTCCAAACATTTCAGTCAAGTTTCTGGTTTCTATCAAATAATTCTAAATTCTGATTTCCTTCTTTCAACCCTCAACATTCTTTGTTGGTTTCATTTTTGTTTCTCTTCACTTTCATGTGCCGGGCAATAGGACATGATTCCTGTTTATATTTAGGCTAATTGCTTGTTCCTACAGCTGTCAGGACCTAACTCAAAAGCCACTGTGTAAGATCAGTTCCCTCCACCATTGCTGTTCTAAGGCTGGTGAACCTCTTACTAAGGTTTAGGAATCCTGAGAAATAGTAGATACCTCACTGGAATCTTAAGATGAATCATAGCTGAAGATTTTATAGGCAACTCAATGAAGCACTATGAATCTGATTTGTTGTTGTTATTGTTTGTAAGGATCTAATTTGTTAGAACACTTAGTAACATTTTTTCAAATAATAGTGATATAATTTATACAGTCATATTTTTGAGTCAGATTACTGTGATACATCCAAACAACCTTTTTCATGTCTGACAATGACTAAGACTAACTTTCGCAGATATTAATTTCATCATGATTAGCTCCTGAATAGAGGTCTTTTGGGAGGTTAAATGAAATCATTTATATAAGTGTTCAGACACACAGTGCTCAATAAATGTGTATTATATTGTTGATATTATTAATTTTATGTTTTCTTCTTTGAATGGTATATTTTGATTTAGTCTTTATATAGCTTGGTTGAGCCCTAAATTTGCAATTCCCTTTCATCAGCCTTCCAAGTACTGATATTATGTGTTTGTATAATGACACATGGCTTTTTTTAAAAAGTAAACTGTGGTGGAAATGTTCTCTGTATGATGTAAATAAAGTAACTGGTTTGGCCTATGTAGAGCACTGTAGAAGTGGGTGGAAAATCAGAGGACAGACAGGTAGAAGGAGGAGTTAGTCAGTCTCGATCCAACCCCCAAAGAAGAATCATGTAAGGAATCCAGGTGAGCTGCAGGCTGGGACACTGGCAAGCAGATTAATAGAAATGGGTTTATTTAAGAGGAAAGAGCTAGCTAGTAATGTGCTTGAGACATGGGCAAAACAGTATGAAGTCAATATAAGTGTCTGATTCATTTCTTTGGGGGACAAAAGCTGCCATGGACCAGGTACAAACTCTGGCCCGGGAAACCTTCTACAACAGTAAAGTTTATATTTAATCACATCTATTGCTTACCAAAAAACTCTCTAATTTTTTTCATTAAAAAATAATAATATAATGATGATACACTTGGAAACATGGATTAATGACCTGAAGTAAAATTATCACTCTTAGAAAAGAAAGACAACTCACTTCACATATCCAGTGTAGCAAGAACCCTCAAGACAGAGGGATGCACATATGTTCATTTTACACTTATTACCAGCTTCATGAAAAGAAAAGGGAGACAGAGTTGAGTAGGTTGCTCTACAATAAAGGGTGAAGTACTTGACACATAAACATGAGAGCCTAAGCCAGGTGAGAAGCACCTATAAAATGACCCAAAACAGTAGTGCATGTTTGTGACCCATACACTGGGAAGATAGATTCAGGAATATCCTTAGAACTTGCTGGTCAGCCAACCTCATTAGTCAGGTTCAATGAGAACCGCTGTCTAAAAAACCAAGAGGAAGAGTGATTGAATAGGACTCTTGATGTTCTCCTGTGACCTCCACATTTGTGTGTATGTACACATGTGCAAGGTCCAGGCAGGCACACACACAGAAGAGAGAGAGATATGATCTAAGCAGTAGCTTAGATATTATATATTACATATATTCTTAATATATAAGAATATACAGACTAAAATTGATAGTAGGGATCAATTATGATACCCACTAAGGTTAAAGGGAAAAAAGAGATTGAGTTTTCAGTGAACCTCAACAGAAAGGAAAGACAGACCCATACTTCCTGTGTAGTCTGCTAAGGGGTGTAGGTGTTTATATGTGAAGAAACCATTTTCATTTCAAAGTGCATTGCTCTCTGATTATTTCTGGCTTTTTAGCAGGGGGTCTCTAGCCTGTTCAGAGGTAACAATACTTTGAACACAAAAAGGTATTTCCAAGTCATTCCTAAAAGTGGCCTAGCCAGAGCCCTCCTGCAGGGCTGGGATCCCTTGGTCTACCATTATTCATGGGCAGGCGCCTCAGAACCACTTCCACCATCTGCCTCCAGCTGTGTTGGCATAACAGAAAGTCAAATGTGCAGCAACATTCTCCAACCCTGAATTTATTGTAAAAGCCACCATTTCTATTTCATTTGGCTAGTAAACAATCTCACACTATTAGGATGCTTAATTATAAGTAACAGTCTAGCCTTTTTTAATTGAAATCTACATTTATTTAAAGCCTTTTCATGAGACTGGAATTAAGAACAAAAAGCATTAGCGTTGAATAGAAATGGACTACACTATTCAAACAGAAAAATTTCAAAAGCTGTTGAACATTAAAGTGTCCCTAAAAGTAAAAACTACTTTCTACTTAGCGTATTTTTCTCGGTTAGTCGAAATCTACACTGCCAAATGCTAGCTCTTCTGTTTTTCCTAAACTAAAGAAATAATTATAAATATCATCAATACAATAAGGTGTGTTTGCAGAAATATATATAACCCATGGTTAACAGAGATGCTTTTAATAAATGAATACATTCATGGTAATTAATTACAACTAAAATTATTAATAATTATGTATAAATAATTGAGCTAAATGCTCTCTGGTCACGATTTTGGATGGTTTGACTAAAATAAACAAAAGAAATATTGATAGTAGTTAGACTATATTTCATGACTTAAATGGAATTTTATGAGACAATATTTAATCTTATATTCTGATGCTTTCTGCATTATTTTAATCAGTAGCTACTTCTAATCTAGCCCATACAAAATTACTGGTCCTGAAAATTAATCTTAAAAGCTATCAGTGTTCCAGTTTGTACTTTCAAAAACAACATTAGAGAAGGCAAAGAAACTTCATATTTTCTACCCTTAAGGAGTTTATGATCAAATAATATACTTAAATCAACATAAGTTAACAAAGATAAAATATAAATGATAAACAACCTGAGAGTTTAAAATTAGAAATATTAAAATAGAAGAAAACTATAGTTGCTTCATTCAGTGAGAAAGACAGTGTATGAGAAGTTGGTATTTGTGATGGGACTTGAATGCAAGTTGTCTTTTTAGAAACAGATCTACAGAAAGGTAGAAATGATATTCCAGATGGAGTTCACAGCATGAGCCAAGGCCACAGATGAACAAGAAAGGAGGGGGTGGGCATAGGAAACAGTGAGTCATCTATTTTGGCTGCAGAAAAATATATAGACTGAAGTAACAGAAAAGAATGTTGGCAGGATAAAAGAGTTAGAATGTCACAGTGAATACTATTTTAAGGCTCAATGGCTAGTAAAGAAGAATATAAAGGCACTCACCCTTCCATCCATACATCTACTCATATATCTATGCAACAACCATATGCTGAAAATTAATAGTCAAGGCCTTTTGCAACCAACATGCAAGAAAAAGTTAGCAGGAAATAAATTATCTCTCTTTACTATTAAAGGATTTTGGTATGTCAAACCAAGAGATAACCATGGGCGAGCAAAATGTGTTTTCTTGACTCTGAGTTTATTATAATTTGGAGAACATGCAGACAAGAGCTTTAAAAACTGAGTAGAAGTTTTCCTTTTGTTTTAAAATAATTATATATAGAGAGGAAACCACTGTTTGTAGGGGTATCTGCATTCTGTAGGACAAAGAGAATAAAATACATGCTTTTTGGAGAAGATACAAATATGAAGCTGCTGATCCTGCCCTGCTCTTCCTAACCTTCCCCACACCCTTCTTTCTTGGTTTAAGTAAATGATTATATTTAAGTATAAATTTTAATTCTTCCCTGAGTTTGTAGTAAATTCTGTCATCTATGTACGCATGTGGTATACATGGTATTAGATTTCAATTTGTCTGTTTCTTTATTATTCTTTCTTTTTTTGCTATAAGAGTCTATCCCAACTAAAAACTACAAACAGTAGAGAGAACTTATTTTTTTCTTTTTCAAAACAACTTTTTATATCCTGGCCAAAGGCATAAAGCTTGTACTTTTGTCAATCATTAGGTGAAGAATGTCTCCTGTCATATGATCCTATCATCATGTAATTCATTTTGTTAGTGGGTGACTCTAATAGAAGCTCAGAAGATCAGAATGTCTAGAGCAGTGGTTCTCTACATATGGGTCTTGAAGCCTTTGGTCATTGCATATCATACATACTGCATATAAGATGTTCACATTATGATTTACATCAGTAGCAAAATTACAGTTATAAAGTAGCAACAAAATAATTTTATAATTGGGGGGTCAAGACAGCATGAGGAAATATTTTAAAGTTTTGCAGCATTAGGAAGATAGAAAAGAACTGGTGTAGAGAAATGCATTGTAATTGTCAGGATAGAGAATTCCAAACAGAAATAAAAACTCTATGGGAAATAGGCAAGACTAGAGTTTGTATTATGGTGTGCAAAAAGTTTATGTATATGTCATCTATAACTAGAGACTTTATAGGAGGCTGAATTTAAAGAGCATAAGACAAAGTGATACAGAAGGTTTTACAACAGTCTAACATTGAGAATATGGCATGGTTATTATAATCTGTTTTAACCAGATTGATACTGAGAATTAAGAGAGTAAAGAGAAAGCAAAACAGAAAGAGTTGGAAAACATTTAGGTCATTCAGAAAATGGTGTCTGAAGTTGGGTTCAAGGAAGTCATGATCTCTGAAAAAATTAAAGACATTACAATGAAACTAAGTCCTTAGTAGAGAAATAGCAAGGAAGATGCCTTGATGCCCCTCAGGTCTTGTCTAGATCCCACATATGGCAAGTTCAAATGTGTGAAAGTGTAAACTCATTTGAAAGCCTGTTCCTTAAGAAAAGATTATCATTCCTTTGCTACATTCTGTACACAGAAGCTGCTCTTCCAGGATTCTATTCATTCTGTTTAGTTACTTAGGTACCAAATGCCTATTGCAGTGATATTTCAGGCAAGTGGCCTTCTAGCAAACACTGAAGTTAGTGAGACAGCTTAGGGTCATCTATGTGATGCTGATATTGCAAGGGGGATTGAAGTTTTCAACTTAGATTTTAGAGAAAACCCTAGGAGACAAGGTAGTGTGTCTCAGGGCCACAGTTTCTCTAGGTAGCCCATGGCAAAACCTAAGGCACAACAAAAACCAGGAGATATAAGAATGCCTGCTGAAGAAAGTGACAGGCACTGAATGGAACCCTCCCAAGAAAAGTCTGTGTGGGATGCAAATGCCAAGACCATAGTGACATTTATACCCAATATTATTGGTATATATCACAGTACTATCTGCTTCAAATGCTGGGCATGGAATCAGGGTATTTAGGGTTCTCTTTGCTTCATTTTTGCATAGCTTCCATTCAGTGATTTCTACACTGCTGTATCAACTTTGTGAAATAGGAGTAGACATTGGGTACTTTGGCTTTGGAGTATATGACTTGTTTTGTTTTGTATTTAATTTTACAGGGTCCTATAACAGGTTGACTTGAAAATTTTTGATTGTAGAACTTGGAAAAAAATTAGAACTTTTGAGACTTTAACAATTATTTGAGTTGAACAAAATATACTTTTTATCTTGTAGTTAATGCATTTTTAAATTTTCTTTTTTTCTTTTATTTAAAATTTTCTTAACAATGTTTATTAAATTAAGTATAAATACTGCAGTGGCAATTTAATTTAATTATTGAATTAAAACCATCAGTTTACCACCTATCCTCATGCTATCACTTTTTTCTTTTCATTTTTTTATTATAAATAAGGTCACATTTTCTATCTGTGAATATCCTTGTTCAAGGTCCCTTCCCCATCCTACCCCCTCCAGTCACTATCTCTTCTTCACATCTCCCCATCTCCTCACCAGCAAGGGCAGGAGGTCACAAGGTCCCAATATGGCTTAGTTCAGCATCCACTCCAAGAAGTGGATCCAAGTCCTCACCCCAACATCAAGACTAGGTCAGATGTTCCTCTGGAGGGAGTGGGCTCCAAGGTGCTTCAGATCCCAAGCTGTTCAGTGGTTGTGATTTGCAGCTTGGACATGCTTTGCTTTTTGTTTAAAGTCCACTAATGAGTGAGTACATCCCCTGCTTATCTTTCTGGGTTTGTGATACTTGACTCAGGAGGATATTCTCCAAATCCATCTGAGAATTTTATACATAATATTATATTTTCACAATTTCTAACCTTTTGCTCTCCTTTCTAAGCCTGCCCCCGGGCACCCCTACTCTGTCTCAAGTTCAATAGATTTCTTCATTAATTGTTATTGTGAAGAGATTAAATATACTTTATATTTTGAAATACCCATGAGTCTTTAGGTTCCACTTTAAGAATTGAGTATGAATTGCCCCCCAAATACATTCATGTGTTGAACATTCAGTTTCTTGCCCTGCTGCTTTGCTAAAAATACTGTAGCAAAAGAGATTAAGAAAGGGTTTGCTTTCACTCATAGTCTCTTATAACAGGAGATAACATAATTTCTGCATAAGAAATTTAAGCAGCTGGTCACAGTGGATCTATAGAGGGATAAATGCATGCATGCGTGCTAAAGAGCTAAAGCTCAGCTCTTTCTTTTTCCTCATCATATGGTTTAAGATCCCCCATCTAGGAAATGATGAAGCCCAGAGGGTAGGTTTTTCCATCTACTATAGCATAAACAAGGTATTCTTCCACAGACGTGTCAGAGGCCCATCCTCCGGTCATTTTTGGCAATTTGACAATTAGCACTGGTCATCACAAACAGTGCTCAACCCTTGGTACTATTTTAGAAGTGGTAGAAATTGGGGGGGGGCAGCATCAATACTAAAGGAAGTTCCCGTAAAGTTTTTGAAGGGTACTTCAAAGGTTATAGCTGGAAGCTGGAAAGGTGGCTCAACAGTTAAAAGGGCTTGTTACCCTTCCAGAGGATGGAAGTTGAGCTCTGAGCACTCAGATCATCTCATCAATGCCAGTAATACCAGTTCCAAGAAATTGGATTTGTCTTCCCAGTGCACTAGCATTTATGTGTACATGCCCACACATGGACACAAATTTTATACACACACACACACACACACACACACACACACAGGTTATACCTGATTCCTAACCTTTTCCTCTTTCTTTGCTTTTTGTTCAGCATGAGGTGACAAACTCTTTCAGTCCCCCCACACTGCCATGATATTCTACCTAAAGTACCTGGAGCCAAGTGACCATTGCCTTAAACCCTATGAAACTATTAGCCAAAATAAGTCTTTCTCTAAAATTATTATATATATACACAAATATATCCACACATATATCCACAAAACTATTAAATAAGAAGTGTAACAAAATGAGGAAAAAATTAGCAAGTTGTTCCTTGAAAAACATAAAGATGTTAAGACACTGAAGACAAAAGATGTCAAAGATAATTTAATTCAAAGATTATCTAATAAGCAGAAAGGTAAAATACAACTCTTTCTAGTGGCTCATATGTCTTAATTCATCTGGCCAAATGTCCTTTCTTCTTGACTGAGAACTTTAAAAGAGCTATAACCACATTCAAAGCGAGCAGAGCACTGCTGCATTTAATATATTTATCCAAGTCATCTTACTTGTCTCTACAATTTATTTATTGATACAGTACCATGCATTCATTGATATTTCTTTGTTGATAGGTTTTATTTTAATATCATTACAGCATCTTTTTTGCCATTTATGAATTCCATCTTAGCAAGGATAACATTCTTCCTCTTGCTGTTATTTATTTATTTTTTTATTTCTCTCTGGTCTAATCTGGTGGATTTTATCAGCATAAAAGCCAAAGTAATAGACTGTTGAGCATAATTGTTCTAATTCACTTCACCATTACAAGAAGTTCCACCCAGGCAACCATTTTTGGAATTTCTAATAAAACTATAGGAATAACTCATATTCCTATGGCACCAGAAGAAAGAACCTTGGTTATTAGGTACATGGTTTCTGTTAAGAGTGAATATTCACTAATTTTTTCCCTTTTCAAATTTGTTGTATGATTATTTTTTCCTATTGGTTTAAAGCAAATACTTTTACCCTTTTTACTTGGGATAGTTGTATTTGGTCATAAAAGGGGCCACTTGGTATCAGAACAACCTCACATATTTGCCTAATAATCCCTTTTAAGTAATCTGGTCTTTTGTTAATGGCTTTTTTTTTAAGCCAGTCATACACTTAGAATCAAAATTAGCATCTAAATGAGGATGTTTTAAAACGCATGCCTAGGGGTTGCCAGTTTCACCTTTTTTATAGTTTGCCATGTTAAATTATGTAAAATAGAAATGGTATTTTAGTATTTAATGAACTAATGCAGAACCTATTGAGACTGTTCCCCATCCCCCACTTTTTCCTCACACAGCACACAAAATGCCTTTTAAGGTATGCAACATGGCCATGAATCTGAAAGCATGTGTCAGAATGTAAAGGACCCTTTCTTTCTCCATAACTATCCCATTTCAGAAGCAAAGTATTACTATCATAAATGATAACTGTTAGATATCTGCACTTACATTAGATATTTTTACCTGATGTTATACACATCAAATAATTTCCCATTTAACTTACTAAAATATTTTCATGGTGTATATGTTATTATTTTACCAATTCAGCTATCTAAGAATATCTTGTGCTAATAAAAGTTGAAATATATAAGATATGTAAACAATATAGAAAATATTGTCAAGATGTTGCAGTATCATATAAAGAAAGCTGTGTTGAACTCCCGATCATGGTTAGAGATCAGTGTATGTTAGTTAGACATTGCAGATATTTACACTGAATTATAGGTACTATTGGTGGTTTTGTATAACAAGAGAAAGAGGAGACCATTATTTCAAGTAATTTGAAAACTTAATAACACACATAGAAATTATGTTATACAGATTGGAAGATAATGATCAGGCATTGTGTGATTTCAGTCTTCAAAGAAGAGACACAATGTATGCTCTTCAATAATTTTTATTTAACATGCTTTGTGTTGTATTTCAATAGATGAATAGATCACTGTTTTAACTTTAAAAGAATATAATACACAGCTAATTCTAGATAAAAATTTAGATTACTCATTCTATGCCTCAGAGTTGGCTATTGTCAATAGGTATGTATTCTGTGTAAACACATTATTTTTATATAGACTTAATTAGTTCACTTTTAACAGATTTAACTTACATTATTACATGTGATATAATTATCATCTTTGTTTTTAAAGCTATTATACTTCAAATATAAGTTGTTTGCTGACTGTCATGTCTAATTTTGATGGGCAAAAAAATTTACCAGATGTCCAAACAATCTGAAAACTTTGTTTCACATTCATGTTGCCAGCAGGAAAGAATCAATATGAAAATCTTTTTATTCATACTTTAAACAGCTTTGTGTCATTTTATTATTCATTTGAGTGTGAGATTATTCTTTACCATTATTATTTGCATTTTTATCCCTGAGCAGTAAGGTTCATTTTATAATTCAGCTTAATTTTGGTGTGTATGTGTGTGGCACAGCAACATGGCTCACATACACCTACATAAAACCAGAGAAAGATTAAAAATGGTTTGACAGCACAGCAACAAAACCACAAGCAGCTTCTGAGTTGTGTCTCTCAAGTGGGCTATGGTACTTGAGTGACATACAAGTATGAGTTAGAGCTACAGAGATAAAAGCAGCCAGGTACTGGCATAAAAACAGACCTAAGGATCAATGGAATCAAATTGAAAACCCAGACATTAACCCACATACCTTTAAACACCTGATTTTTGACAGAGAGGTCAAAAATTTACAATGGAAAAAAGATAGTATCTTCAACAAATTGTGTTGACATAACTGGATGGTTGTATATAGAAAATTGCAAATAGATCCAAGCCTATCATCATGCAAAAACACCTCAAATCCAAGTAGATCAAAGGCCTCAACATAAATCCAGTCACACTGAACTTGATGGCAAAGAAAGTGAGAAATACCCTCCAATGCATTGGCACAGGTGACCACTTATTAAATATAACACCAGTAGCACAGACACTAGCAACAACAAACAGTAAGTGACACCTCCTGAAACAGGAGTTTTTGTAAGGACAAAGACACAGTCATTAAAACAAAATGGCAGCCTACAGAATGAGAAAAGATTTTCACCAACCCTACAATTGATAGAGGACTGATCTCTAAAATATATAGAGAACTCAAGAAACTAGAGCCTGAAACCTTGAATAACCCAATCAAAAAATGGGGTTCAGAACTAAAAAGGGAATTCTCAGCAGAAGAATTACAAATGGCTGAAAGGCACTTGAAAAAGTGCTCAACATCTTTAGCCATCAGAGAAATGCAAATCAAAACAACTTTGAGATACTACCTGACACCTGTCAGAATGGCTAAGATCAAAAACACAGATGACAGCCTACGCTGGAGAGGATGTGGAACAAGAGAAACACTCCTCCGTTGTTGGTGAGAATGAAAACTTGTTCAGTCACTTGGAAATGCAATATGGTGATTTCTCATAAAATTGGGAATCAATCTCCCCAAGGATCCAGCAATACCCCTATTGGGTGCATACCCTAGCGATGCACATTCATACCCCAAAAGTATTAGATCAACTATGTTCATAGTGGCATTATTTGTAATAGAAATAACCTGAGAACAACCTAGATGCCCCTCAACTGAGGAATGGATTAACAAACTGTGGTTTATCTGCAAAACAGAATACTACTCAGCAGTAAGAAAAAATTATATACTAAAATTTGCTAGCAAATGGATGGATTTGGAGAATATCCTCCTGAATGAGGTCTCACAAATCCAGAAAGATAAGCAAGGGATGTACTTACTCATTAGTGAACTTTAAGCAAAAACATTTTTATTTCATTGAAAGATGTTGGGTGAATAAAGTGATTTAACACACACACACACACACACACACACACACACACAACTTTCTGGTTTGACTATAGAAGGGTTGCTTAGCAGAAATTTGTGAAGGGCAAAGTCCATTCATGGGCATTAGCTGTGACCTACTGTGCTTTCTTCATCTGTAGCTGAGCCTAACCAAGCTTGAGGAGCTTTAGATTTTATTTTTTTTGTGTTTCATGTATTTTAGAGAAAAGAGAAGTTTTATTGTGGTATGATTTGGGGTTTTTTGTTTGTTTGTTTTTAGCTATCATAATGTTTTACTTTTTTATATAAGGTTTGATATTGATTTTCAAAATATAATAAAAAAGAAAAATGAATACAAAACAAAACAAAATTATGGGTTTGTTGTGTGCAGATTAAGCAGAAACAAGGCTGGTTCCTGAAGTTTCACAGGAGCCTCAATATAAGCAACAATCTGCTTACGACAGATTTAAGTTATTACTTTTATAAACAAAAAGCAAACAAAATCAAAGACACTTTAGCAGCATTTTCATGGGTCATCTCTGTTTGCTGGAGGTGAGCAGATATGCAGCTTTTTAAAGAGAGGCCTTCTGACTCAGTGTTAGCAGGAAAACACTTGCAAGTCTTTTAATAGGCTCTGCTGTCAAGTACTTAAATGGAGTTCATGAGTAGTGCTTTCTTAGTGGTTATATGTACGCTAAAATTTCCCAGAGTACTTTGACTCCTACCTCTGCTAAAAAGCTAAATTCTATGAAGGTAGACTAGGAGCTGGGTGGAGCCAGGCAGCCACCCTAACCAAGATATCAATACTAGTCACACTATAGCAGATTAAGGGTGTGGTCAGAAACAGAAGGAAATAGAGGGTGGTGTACAGAGTCAGCCACCTTAGCCAAGCCTTCAATCATAGTCACACCTTGGAGATTAAAGATGTGATTAGAAATAGAAAGAAATGGAGGAAGCTGCATGGAGCCAATCACCTTAAGCAAGTCACATTTTAGCAGATTAAAGGTATAGTCAGAAATTGAAAAAGAAAAGAGATAAGAGAAATAATATAAAGACATATTAAAAAAATAGAAAAAAGCCCTCTCAATGATTTACAGTGTGTTTAAATATATATATATAGGTTTGAGAGAGAAAAGAAAAAGGAAAAAATAATGAGGCACATAAAGATAGAAATTACAAAGAGTGTCTGGATACTGTACATTATTGTTTTATATTTAAGTTTTTTGACTACAAAGTAGTAAGAACTGCTAGAAGACATTTGATAATAAGTGCTGCTGGAATAATCCAACTTACATATTTTATAAATGAGTTGACTTTAAAATGAAAATTATAAGATATGCTACTTTGGAGAAGAGATTTGTTTTTTATTTCCATAGAAAATGAGAGCCTGTGGGTTTATTCTTGGTTAAAGAAAATAAATTTAGATCGAGGAAGACCCCCTGAAAAGTTTGCAAAGGAAATGGATGGCCCAGATGATGCAGCTTTTCAGAGCAACTCTGCTGCAATTTCCTCTTAGCTCAGCATCCAAGATAACTCCAAGGAGACTGGCTGAATTGACCCAGACTTAGAGACTACTCCACTAAGGACTTGTTTATAATCCTAAATTTTTCTTTGTGTCTCGGTGGGATTGCAAGCACCCCCATTCAGCAGGAATTAACTTAGAGAACTTTGCTTACATTCTTAAAAAATAAATTATGGATATTTGTCTTTTTTTACAGTGTTGGTTACAAGTTGTTATAGATAATGGTGAAAAAACTATACTAAAAAAACTAGATTTGGGGTTCTTGTTTTAAACAGAAAAAAGGGAGAAATGTTGTGGAATTATGTTTTGGTACATTGTAAATATTTGTCTCTCCTATTAGTTTAACAAAACACTGATTGGTCAAAAGATAGACAAGAATTGTGGGTAGGGGTATCAGACTTAAAAAACTCTGGGAAGAGGAAGAGTCAGAGAGAGATGCCAGCAGACCAGATACAGGGGAAAGAAACCAGGATGCTTCTCTGAGGAAAGGTACCAAAGCATATGAGTAAATAGATTAATGGAAATGGGTTAAGTTATGATGAGAGAGCTAACTAGCAATATGTTGAGACACAGGCCAATAAGCATGAAATTAATATTAGCTTTTATGTGATTATTTGGGGCTAAGTGGTAATATGTATGTGTGTGTGTGTGTGTGTGTGTGTGTGTGTGTGTGTCTATGTGCATTCTTCATGTGTTATGTATAGTAAACATTTTGTGTGGTGAACTTACTAATATTTGTTTTTTGACTGCTTTACCTACTATTTTAACAGAATTACAATGTCTAAATTTCTGTTTTATAAATTGAGCTTTATAAAAATCTTTCTGGCACAATATTTTTTATTAATCAGCTAATTAATTTTTCCAAGCCTGATCACAGTTTCCCCTCTATCCCTCCTCTCCTCCTAGTATTTCTCCTAAGCCTTGCCCTCCTCCCCAGTATCTATTCTTTCTCCTTTCGCTTCAGAAAAGTGAAGACTCCCATGCATATCACCCAGCCATGGTATATCAAGTTTTAGTAAGACTAGACACCTCCCATCTAACTAAGACTGAATGATGCTACCCAGTAGTAGGAAAGTGTTTCCAAAGCAGGTAACAGATAGAGACAACCCCTTCTCCCTCTGTTAAGGGCCTCACAAGAAGAGCACACTACACAACTGTAGCATATGTGCAGAGAGCCCAAGTCAGAGCCAAAGAGTTCTCTGGTTGGTGCTCCAGTCTCTTTGTACCCCTATTAACCCAGGTTAATTTTTTTCTGTGTTTTTTCTTATAGTATCCTAGGAAACTCTGGTTTCCATATTTCTTCTTCCCCCTCTTTCACAGGATTCCCAGAGCTCTCCCTATTGTTTGTCTGTGGGCCTCAGTGTCTGTTTTCATGAGTTGCTGGATGAAGCCTCTCTAATGAAAATTGGGTTAGGCAACAGTCTATGACTAGGGCAAAATGCCATTTTATTGACTTTCTTTTTTTCTTTATGCAAATCATGTTTAGTTTTATCCTAGATCTTTGAGCTATCCACTGATATACTATTTTAACCTTCAATAGAATCACTTACTCCTTTTGGTAACCGAAGTATTGTGTTATTGATCAGAGCAGCATAAACTATAAACTATAATTCTCTGTTTCCTGGCTTGATGGTGATTTCTAAAAAGGCAGGGACAATGTCACATTCAGTTTCATATGCTGTTACCAGAGAAGTCAGAACATAATAGCATATAAATAGTAAGCATTCCATGAATTATGAGATATACATAAACAAATGAACAAATAAATGGGATATTTGGCTCCTTTTATGATAAAGAACTTGTCTTCCAGATAAGTATAAAATAAATCAAAATAATGGCATAAAATAAAGAAGAGAATGATTAATTGTCTGGGCATGAGTCAGGTAGACTTCTCTTGCCATTATCACTGTAGTTATGGTGATGAGATACAATGACTGTGTGATGATTATGGGCTCTGTGCTTGCTGAGAAATGTATTCCATTGTCAAAACTGATTTTAAAAAGGGGTGAATCCCTAGAAAGTGTCTAGTTACAGAAAAAGTCAGACAGATATGA
The DNA here is from genome assembly GCA_004025045.1 of Sigmodon hispidus. NCBI lineage: Eukaryota > Metazoa > Chordata > Mammalia > Rodentia > Cricetidae > Sigmodon > Sigmodon hispidus. The sequence goes on from PVIH01002542.1 coordinate 168,776, forward strand.
GACTTAAAGGAATTTGTTACATTATATTTCTAAATCTCAGTTTCTACATTTATAAATGAAGATTATAACTACATACACTTAGAAAAATGCTATTGATACTCTGTGATGTTGATTAGGTATTATTTATCATTCTCAGCTAGCACAACTTCTCAATATTTTTACTAACTTCATTTTGAGTAATCTGAAAGAACTTTAAGAAATTTAGCTAAGTTTATTTTAAAGATTTTATTTTTAATTGTGTGTGTGTGTGTCTTTGCAGACATGTGTCTGAGCATAAGCTCATGAGTGCAGGTGTCCATGGATTTCAGAGGCATTGGATCCCCTGAAGCTGGAATTAGTGATATTTGTGAGCCACCTGACATGGGTTCTAGGAACCAGAGTTGGGTTGTCTGTAAGAACCGTATCCACTTAGTCTCTGAACTATTTCTCCAGCCTACAGAGAACATTTTTAAAGGGACATTCTATTAGTTACTTTTAATCACTGTGATGTAATATCTAACACTAAAAAATAAAAGAAAAAAGTAAAAGAAAAAAAAAGAAAAACTCAAAGAGGAGAGACTTAATTTAACTCAGTGTTTTAGAAGACTCTGTCCATATTACTTGGCTCCACTGATTCTGGGTACCTGATATCATAGAAGCAGGAATATACAGCAGAGGATGCTCCTTCAGAGTAGACAAAGAACAAAGGGAAGTCAAAATACGACTTCTTCCAGTGACCTACTTTCTCCAGCTAGACTCTCCTCATAAGACTCCTATCAATTCCTACAAAACACCAAGACCTGGAAACCAGCATTGAATTCAGAGACCTTAGAATGTTTGCCAAATCATAGCATAGAAGAATCTTAGAAAATGTACTTAGAAAGTACACATAATTTAGGCCCAAAAGGTGATTATAGGACAGAGTAATACTGGTGCTAGAGAGAGACTAATCAAAATAGTGACATCATTACCCCCTCAGCATTGTGCTGACGGCTTGAATACACTGCCTCATTTAACCTCACAATAAACTCAGCTTTACTGAGTTATTTTATAATAAGTGAATGGAAGATTAAAGATAATGTAGTCTGAACATGAATCAGACTCCAAAAATGGACATATTATACAGCTTTCCTGAAATTTTGTTTTTTCCTTTGTCATAATAATGTAACATTAGATGTTACTTCAGGAACGATTATGTGACACTCCCTAGCCCATCTTGCACAAGAAGCTGGAAAGTAAATACTTAGCACTGGGTCTCTGTCATAAGGATTGTGCCTAAAATTAATACAGATAGTCTATCACTTATATACTCAAGAAACACACAAGTCCTAGGAATGTTTCACATCTAAAGAAACACACAAGTCCTAGGAATGTTTCACATCTAAAGAAACATAAGGAAGACAGTAGGTAAAAGGCCTGACAATGTAAAACACATAAATCAACTGGAACTATAGTTTTCTAGAAAAGAAAAGAACAAATTCTAAAGACAAAAATACACAATTAATCATTCCCTATTCCCTTCACAAATACCAGGGAAGAAGAAATGTTATTGTAGTGTGATTATGTTATTACATTGTAAATAATTTGTCCTGCCTACTAGTTTAATAAAAATACTGATTGGCTAAAGGCAGACAGGAATTCTGGGCAGAGCTACCAGACTGGGAAAACTCTGGGACCATGAAGAGCAGAGATAGATGCCACAGAGTCCTGGAGACACAGAGGAAAGAAGTTAAAATGCTGCTCTGAGAAAAGGTACTGAGCTGCATGGCTGAACAGGATAAGAGAGATGAGTCAGTTTAAGGGTAAAGAGCTAGCAAGCTATATGCCTGGGCCCTAAGCCAATCATTGTAAAATTATTACAAGCCTGTCTGTGATTATTTGAGGCTAAGCAGGGCTGAGAATGTGTCTGAACCTCTGGACAAGACCCGAAAGTCTGGGCCAGAAACAACTTACAACTGATAGCATCCCAATGTGGGCTGAATACACACATAAAGCCTGAGAAAGCTTAAATAGGGTTTCAGAGCACAGAACCTGAAGCCAAAAGAGGCTTCTGAATTTTATTTCTCAAATGGGTCATAGTACAGAGATCCTGTGGTGTTTGAGCTTGAATTTCAAAATGGCGGGTCTGTGACAGGCAGCTTAAGCAAAGGCTGGTTTCCAAAGCCTCACAAAAGACTTGGTATAAGAAACAAGCTGCTTATGGTGTATTAAAGGTTTCTGTTCTCACAGGCAAAAGGAAACAGAGTCAAAGATTAATTCTTAATAGCAGCAGTGTTTTTTTGAATCAGCTCTGTTTGCTGGAGGCAAGCATATACACGGCTTTTTTAACTGAAGTTTCCTGATTCAACATTAGAGGCAAAACACTTTTGAGTATTTTAAGAGGCTTTGTTGCCAAATACTTAAATGGAGTTCATGAGCAGAAGATAGCAGTGCTTTACTTGGTGATTATATAAACCTTAAAATCCCAAAGAGTGGTAATTGTGGGTCCTACCAATACCTCAGCTAAAAAGCTGAACTTTAGCTAGACTAGGAACTTGGTGGAGCCAGGCAGTCACCCTAGTGATGTCTTTTATCCTTAGCCATACCTTGAAAGATTAAAGGTGTGGACAGAAAGAGAAAGAAATAGAGCTGAGTGGGTCAGCCACCCTAGCCAAGCAAAGGTGTAGTCAGAAACAACAACAAAAAAGAGATAAGAAATATAAAGTTCAAAAAATAAACTTAATTGGTTTAGAGTGTGTGTAAAAATATATGTAAGCTAGAGAAGGGGAAGAAAAAAAGAATAAAGTCCTTAAAAAAGAAAGAGTAAAAAAATATAATAAGCCATGTAAAGATGGAAAATAGAAAGAGTGTCTGGATACTGTATGTTATTGTCTTGTCTTTAAGGGTTTTGACTATAATGTAGTAGGTAAAACTGCTGAAAGACATTTGATTATAAATGCAGATGGATTAAACACAACATATATATTTTGTAAATGAGTTGACTTTAAAACTGAAACCAAAAGATATGCTACTTTGGAGAAGAGGTTTCCTTTTTATTTCCATAGAAAATAAGAAGGTGTGGATTTATTCCTGGCTAAAGAAAATAAAGTTTGATCAAAGAAGACCCCTTGAAAAGTCTTCATTGGAAATGGATGGCCCAGATGATTCAGAATTTCAGAGCACCTCTGCCGCAGTTTCCTCTGAATTCTGCATCCAAAACTACTTTAAGGAGACTGGCTGTGATTACCCTATCTTACAGACTACTCCACTAAAGACTTGTCCATAATCCTAATATTTTTGGATCTCCATGGGATTGTCAGTATCCCCATTCAGCAGGAAGTAGCCTAGAAAATTCTCAAATTTCCACATTCCCCCAAAAACGGATTATGAATGTTTGTGTTTGTTTAAAGTGTTGGTTATAGGTTGTTATAATGGGAAAAAAAGAATATTAGATTTGGTGTTTTTCTTGTTTTAAAAAGAAAAAAGGAGAAATATAGTAGGATTATGATTTTTATATTATAAATAATTGTCCCACCTTCTAGTTGAATGAAAACACAGATTGGCTGAAGGCAGACAGGAATTCTGGACAGAGCTACCAGACTGGGAAAATTCTGGGACCATGAAGAGCAGAACACAGACACCATAGAATCACCAGAGCTGCCAAGAGACACAGAGAAAAGAAGTTGAAATGCTGCGCTGAAAAAAAAAAGTACCAAGCCACATGGTTGAACAGAGTAAGAAATGTGTTAGTTTAAGAGTAAAGACTTAGCAAGCTATATGCCTGGGCCCTAGGCCAATCAGTGTAAAATTAATATAAGCCTGTGTGTGATTATTTAACACTGAGAATGGGTCTGAACCTCTGGACAACACCCAAAAGTCTGCAACAGAAACTACAAACAACATGTTTTAAATCATTTCAAACTATCAGAAGTTTACTAAGTCAACTATTTCAATATTGAAATCCATGTTTCCTGTGACTTCCACCTGAGGGAAAAAAAAGTAGTCTCTTCTTTAGTTCCATATTGATCTATACACAATCATTTAGCAGAAAAAAAAAGAAGTGTTTCCTTTTAATTGAAATCCAGAAGACCATTGAGCAGCCCTTATGTATCTCAATAAGGAGAGTTTTTAAAAAACATATTCTTTGAAATAGAGTTGAATCCATTCCCCACTCACTTTGTTCCATTCAGGTCCTCATAGGTATATTCTAGCCAACCTCTTCCATGGTCTCTCCTCACTCCTAACTCCATAGATCCTTTGTATTAACATCAAAATACTCATAAAAATAAAATTTTTAAGTATTTTAAACATATTAATTAACTGTACAAAATTAGAAGTTTCATAATTAAAGTACATGGCCACACAACATATAATAAAGGCCAAACATCAACAATGATAAGAAATTACTTAAGATAAACATAAAAGACTAATTTTATTCTACTACTGATATTATACAAGAGTAACCATGAAATGTGTTAGAGAACCATCTTAAGGTCCTGAATATTTTGTTAGTATATTATTAAAAAATAAATTAGCCACTATAATTTTCCATTAAAATATCTCTATCTCTTCAGTATTCCATGAGACAGGATGGAAATTCCTTTACTTATAATATTCTTAAACAGCTCTGGACAAATTTATTAAAAGATGCTGGAGGGAAGTTGTCAGTACTATTCTGGGGATGGAAGAGATGACTGCAAGCCCTTTCATCTTCATTTAGACTTTTCTGCTATATATTTCCTTTCTGAGAAAGAACTTATCTTCCTCCAAAAACATGTTGGAGAAAATAGCACTACCAAACTATATCATAATGCAATAATCTATGTAATTAAATTATTTCATGGATCAATAGGAATGTGCAAATTGTGAAAAAACTGTGAAATGTAATAATGTGTCTGACATTATAATTTCAGATGGCTTATTTATTCTTCAAGGGCTTTATGCATTGATGCTCATTTGATTTCTTTGAACAAATAAACGTTTGCTGGTCTGATTTGCTTCTTCGTTTCTTAAACAAATTATGTAGAAAGCATATTTTGTGTATGGCATTCTGTTACGAGCTGTTGGGGACAGTGACAAAGCTACTCTCTGTCTCAGCTTTCAAGAAGCCTGTATGTTAACATAGGTAGAAGGATGTGTAGTGTCAGAAAGGACTGGAGATGCACAGGCCAAGTTTAAGTTCCGTCCCTGTCTGTTGCTAGCTGGGTCTCTGGTTTTGGTGGTTTGTTTTTAATGTGTAAATCAAGATAAAAAAATGACTTTCTATCGGGATTGTCTTATGAGTAAAGAGATAGCATACATAAAGCAAAGCAAAATTCAGCATTCAGTCAATCAGTGTGGCATTCCTTTCTCCTTAGAGAAGGAAAAAAAAGAATTGTAATTAGGGCAATATGTACAGAAAATATAAGCTAGTTACATAAAGAGCAACAGAGAAGTTTTACTATACATTTGTAATGTGTGGTTATCAACTGGGTGAGAGATATTAAAAACATCTGGAAAGCTTTTGTAACTCTCGCAATCTCCCCAATTACCTTTTAAATACAATCTACCCTCTGCTCCCACCAGGAGCACACTATAAGACATCTAAAAATCACTGTTAGGATGAAAAGGTTGTGAAAAACAAATGTTTTATACGGGCCCCAATGCTTCCCATTCTCTCACGAAAGTCATTATATTGGCATATAAAGAATCATTGATTCCGTTTTGTCCTATTGACAGTGTCCTTGGCTTTGCAGAAGCTTCCTAGCTTCAGGAGATCCCACTTATTGATTGTTGGTTTTAGTGTCTGTGCCACTGGTGTTATATTTAGGAAGTGGTCGCCTGTGCCAATTTGTAGAAGTGTATTTCCCACTTTCTTTTCTATCAAGTTCAAAGTGGTTGGGGTTAAGATGAGGTCTTTGATCCACTTGAATTTGAGTTTTGTGCAGGGTGACAGGCTTGGATCTATTTGCATTTTTCTACACACTTCCTTCCAGTTATGCCAACACCATTTGTTAAATATACTATCTTTTTTCCATTGAATGTTTTGGGACTCTTTGTCAAAAATCAGGTGTTCATAGGTTTTTGGGTTAATGTCTGGATCCTCAATTCTATTCCATTGGTCCACAAGTCTGTTTTATGCCAGTACCAGGCTGTTTTTATTACTATAGCTCTATAGTATAGATTGAAGTCAGGGATGGTGGTACCTCCTGAGGTTCTTTTGTTGAGTAAAATTGTTTTGGCAATCCTGGCTTTCCTGTTATTCGAAATGAAATTGAGTATTGTTCTTTCATGGTCCAAAAAATATTGTGTTGGGATTTTGATGGGCAGTGCATTGAATCTGTAGATTGTCTTTGGTAGAATTGCCATTTTTACTATGTTGATCCTACCAATCCAGGAACATAGGAGAGCTTTCCATTTTCTGATGTCCTCCTCAATTTCTTTCTTCAGTGATTTAAAATTTTTGTCAAATAGGTCTGTTACTTCTTTGGTTATAGTTACTCCAAGGTACTTAATACTATTTGCAGCTATTATGAAGGGTAATGTTTCCCTTATTTCTTTTTTAGCTCTTCTATCTTTAGTGTATAGAAGCGCTACTGATTTCTTTGAGTTTATCTTGTATCCTGCTACATTGCTGAAGGTGTTTATCAGCTGTAGCAGTTCCTTGGAAGAATTTTGTGGGTCACTTATGTATACAATCATATCTTCTGCAAATAGAGATAGCTTCACTTCTTCTTTTCCAATTTGTATCCTCTTAATCTCTTTTCGTTCCCTTATTGCTTTAGCTAAAACTTCGAGAACTTATATTGAAGATAAGGGGAGAGAGGACATCCTTGTCTAGTTCCTGACTTTAGTGGGATTGCTTTGAGTTTTTCTCCATTAAGTTTGATACTGGCTGTCGGCTTCTTGTAAATTGCTTTTATTATATTTTACATTCTGTCACTTAACAACTTTTAAACCTTATTTCATGCCCCAAACTGTGATTTTAAAGATTTTCTGTGCTCAGGAACAAACACTGTGACTGCCCTGTATTAGGCACCCTAAAGACTTGAAAAATAAATGAATTGTACCTAATTTACTATAATTGGCAGAACTTTGTCTCTTCTTTTTTTAATCTGTAAAACACTTTGTTACTGCTACAGGCATCTGCTATTAACAGCAGTAATCAGGAGATGAGTGTCCCTCCTGGAATGACACCCAAGAGGAAGCAGCATTGAAAAGGGTAGAGTCTTATAGGACAAAGAGGCAAAGTTAATGTGAGCTGGGGAGCCAGTGACTTTGGCATCTGCAGCCCTGGATGGGTGGACTTGTCCAGTGTTGAAGTGTCAGAAGAGCTAGGAATGGTAGGTGCTGTGGCAGATTCATTATATTTAATTAAAAAAAAATCTTGGAGAATGCCTGAATTTCATTCATCACTCAAGGAGATGTGAGGAAGAAAAAACAAAGGGAGTGTTGCCATCAGAACTTTACTTCCAAAGAAGAAATTACGTATTGCAACAGGATAAGAAGGTGAGACAGGACACTTGGATTGTCTAGTATACTGGTAGTTTGAGTTCTGAAGTGTTGGAAGGAGCAGTAAAAGAAGAAACGTTTCAAGATTGACTGGAGAAGAAGCAGCAGCTCTGGTGAGCATGGTGACATCAAGCAAGCAAGAAAGTTTGTACAAGAGTTTTATGAAGTGAAATAAATATTTTTCAAAGTTTTATAAAGCAAAATACTATCCCATATATGGCTATACAAATGCCCAAGAGAGAGAGACTATTTGTAAAAGGTAGAATATTTAGTTAACAAAAAGATTATCTATGTCTGAATTCAGTTTGAACTTGTAGCATTTGAGTTATTATGAAAAATATTTTTAAAAAACGTAATGTTTCTCTCTCCTTCCCCTACCTCATCATGTTAATAAGATGTCTGCTTTTTTCTCTGAAATGCCTGGTGTGAGAAGCTTCTGCTACAGAAATCTACGTTTTATCTCACTATCCCAAAGGAAACAGACCTCACCAGGAAACATGTAGGATGGAGAATCTAGGAGATTATTACCCTCATCATTCAGGGTTTGGAGGAAGATGAACCAGTCCATTTTCTTAAAAGAAAAGTATTCTAGTATCATCAGTTAAGAATAATACTTGGGTTATCTAAAAAGATACTTAGTCTCATATGTCTATTACAGAAGATTATATACTATTGCTAACTTTTGTTTTTAATAAAAGGTATCTATTATTCAAAATTATGTTCCTGTAGGAACAAAACTTCAAATGGCTCTAGACAAATGTTCCCTTCTTTGTAACTATGGAAACTTTGTGGTTTCTTTTTTTTTTTTTCCAAGTCCATTCTTTTCACCTCCTACATCTATTAGGGTGAGAAATATATGTTCTTAACAATTAAATTTCTGTTTCCAATAGATGTGTGGACATTAGAGACAGTAAAGACACTTATATAATCTATCATGAAAACAGATTGTTCACTACTAAAATTTGATTTTCACTTTTAAGGACAAATTGCCTATGTAGAACAATGTGGAAATAATGTAGACTATTGCCGCAAAAGTTATGATAAGACACACATCTCAACGTGTCTTAAAGCACAACTGCATCTGAAAATGTGTAAATTTCATTTTTTCTCAGGTATTTTATTTCACCAAAAGCGAAAAGATAGTCATTTAAGAAATTTAAAGAGAAGTATGTGATTCAAATAAACTAATTAATTGAACTAATATCTAGGAAGTGGTGGTAGGTATATTTAATAAAAATAGCCTGTAATGCCAAAGGAGAAAGCCAAGTCATGAAGGTCAGGAAATGGTGACTTCTGCCTTTAATCCCAGCACTTGGGAGGCAGAGCTCCTCTAGATCTCTTTAAATTCAAGGCCAAACAGAACCAGTTGGTAATAGCACACACATTTAACCTTAGCTCTAGGAATATTAAAGAGGAAGTCAAAGAGCTGGGTGGGGAAAGAAATATAAGGAGGAGAAGACAAGAAGTTCCATCCCTTTTGCCTGTGTGCCCAGTCAATCTGAGGACTGGTGGAGATGGTATCTACCTTGTTCGGTCTGAGGAGTTTGCTGTGTGAGAACTGGTTGTGGTTTGTTCCTCTCTCTAATTTCAGGTTTTGCCCAGTATCTGGCTCCAGGTTTTCTTGAAATACTAAATAGAATTCCAACAACAGAAAAGTACTAGAGTGACCATGGTAAGCCATGCATTTGTGTTTACCAAACTTCTAGAGTGGCACAGTCATTCACCAAGAATCTATTACAGTGATGGACACATGTACAGGGCTGTGGGGAAAACCCAGTTCCCCAGGGAGTTTGGAGGTGAAAAAATGTAATTTGAATTGGAACCAGAATCAAAATAGTCCAGTGAATGGGAGACATGAAGTGTCACAAGTCATAGTCATTTCTTAAGATATTCTAAGAATTGAGAATACAAATGACACCATTTGAAGCCTTTCCCATTTGAAAGACCAGTTCATTTGCATAGGCTCTTCCCTCTACCATGTGTACCTTTCTGCCTTGACCATTCTTTGCCTGGTAAATTCCTATTTGTCCTTAGATACTCAGCTCAATACATCTTTAAGTTCCTTATCCAAGATTTTCTTGATCTCTCCCATTACTCCAGGCAGGACCAGCCAATTCTCAGTGTCTCCTCTTATGTAACACAACTATTTCCCCCTGAATCCAGCAGAAAAGTGTCAGTGCTCAAGAGAAAACTGGGTCATATTTTTCTTGATGTCTTGGTACCTTTTGTGATCTGTAACTGAGTGAATGTTCAATGAAGCATCCTCCTAAAAGCTTTTACTAGAAAAAAATGTGCACTTTGGAAATATTTTTCGTTACTAGTCTTTAAAGAAAGAACTCTGTAGAATGTAATAGTGATGCTATTTTTATGATAATTGAAAAATTACCAATGAGGTTTTCTAAGTTTATGGCAAACTTTAGTGTTGAATAAGACTATCCTGGAACTTTGAGAACCAAAATCTTTATCTGACCACACAGTGAACACTTTTCAGGGATTATCATGCTTAAAAGTACAATTATCTTTATAGTATAAATTACTTTTACTTATCTCTTCATTTCACCTTCATTTTTATCATACAACTGTTTTACTATTCAAAGTGGTTTTTAAATCACTCATGCTGATACAACCATAAGTAATTAAAAGGGCAAACAAAAGTGATTTATAAACCATAGAAGTGAAAACAAACACTAGATAGTGATTTGGGAAGTGCACATTTAGACAGCGAAATTTATATGTCAATGTTTTATGTAACTGATAAATGATTAAAACTTTGGTTATCTCATTTACTTTCTGGTGATTAAAGTATTATCTCATAATGTGTGGGTCATAAGCTTTATGACTAAACTAGCAGGTAATTTTTATTAAGCACTGATTTAATACTCTGTTTTTTCTTTATCTGGTCCCATGATATGCTTAGTATGGTTTGTCCAATTACTTTATCAACAGTAAGCAGGTTTCAACATTTGCAAGAGTAATTTTAATGTCTTGGCAGACCTGCTTCCCACAAAGACCAATGCAAAATCCACTTGTAAGGAAAATCACAACCTTTCAGTCTTAACTCATTTAGAGGCCCTTGAGTGTTCAATGACATGAAAAGTGACATATATCTGTGAATTAAGGAGCCTTAATTACAGCAAGAGTGTACTTCATTATAAAATACATAATTCAGAGGATGATTCCATACGTTGAAAATTCAATTTAACTTTGGGGTTCAAATTTATTTTCCACCTTTAATCATATGCAAAGTAATTTAAAATCTGGAAATAAAAACCTTTGGATACTTTCTACCACTCACAGTAAAACATCAAACATGGTAGACAAGTCTGCTGCAGTGGATTTTGCTAAATGAGTTAAGATCCTTAAATACAAAAATACAATTGCAAGAATATCTTTACTTCAGCAACTCAGCAAATTAAGGGAGGGTGTTCTCTGTGCTTCTAGAATTCATCCTTAATCAGACACTGATTTTCATGCCAGGCATTTTCCTATCTTCAAACTATCTTCTGTTACCTTCTCATTGTAATCATACCTCATCAGGAAGTCCCATTTTCTTCTCAGTATCAAAGATTTGGGTTGAGCTAAACAGAATTGGTCAGTGTTGACGATTTCTAGAATTGCCAGCTTCTTCTGTTGGAATTGTCTACTTTTCTCTGCTAATGAACCCTATATGAGGACTTATCTAAGAGATGTCTCCAGGTTTAAAAGCCAAATTAAATAAGAAGACAAGCTATTAGGGTAAAGAAGACAACTTTATTTGAAAACTTGGTTGACCAGAAAGAAATGAAGAGCTCTTATCCAATAGTCACCTATCCAGAATGATGGATGTCCCCATACTTGGAGGGTAATTGGAGAAGCACAACCCGATGACATACTTCTGTTTTTAATCTACCCAGTAACAAGATGTTTTTAAAAATAGTGATCACACACACACACACACACACACACACACACACAAACACACTGATTAGTTTAACTGACATAGTATGCAATCAATAGGCTCTACGAAGTAGCTATCCAAAGAGTCAAGTAAAGTTATATGTACTGTTCCTAATAATCATTTTCAAAGTTAATGCTTGAGAAAAGGGGTTACTATGAGTAATTGCTTCTTTGTTTTCACCAGTACCTTCATCTTCATGAAAAGCTGAACAGTCAGTCCTCTTATGACTGTTAAAACTGTGACTTAGTGAGGTGTTCTGCAGGGTGTGCTTCTCAGACCTCTTAGCAAGAGGGATTCCAGCTGATCTCCACTCAGACAGAGAATGTAAGTTCACTTGAAGTACACTTAAGTGAAGCAAATGGTATCAGGTCAGAACAAGCCAGTTTTTTTAATGGAATTCGGTTTAGAGATTTCCTCTGTGTAGATTCTTCCAGAAGCCTCAATCTTCTGCAGGGGGGAGCCACTCCTTTCCACAATAAGGGAGACCCCGTGGCTAGATGGGTCCATCTTTCTCACCTGTCTTCCCATCCTCTCAATGTCCTTCATCTCCATTCCTTTCCTCCAGCATCCCAGGTCCGCTCCTGTCTCCAGATCTGCACACCTGTAACTTCTCTCCTCCTAATACACTTTCTACTCTGGCTGCCAAGGGACCACACAACACCAAAAGCTTTCCTGAGTTTTTATTCAAAAGATACCATTGCAGAGGACTTTTCCTCCTCAGGCTTCCCCTTGTAACATTAGCCCCTAACAGGGAAGGTACAGGAAGTCTGTTTTTTATGAGTTTTTCTCTATAGTACTTGCTGTTGTCCAGCAATTTTTTTTCTTTGCATTGTATAATTTCTATGACTGTGACAAACCTCTTTGAAGGTATCAATTTTAACAGACGAATGGGTCCAGTGATCTGGCTAAGCACATAAATGCATTTGTCATACAAAGAAATGTTTGTAGCTTGGATAGCCCAAGTTTCACTTCCAGATCCCGTTGAGAAAGGTGAGAAGCAATTCCTGAAAGTTGTCTTCTAATCTCCACACACACACTGTCACATTCTCTCTCACATGTATACACACAGAACAATTAAAATTAACTTAGTTTCTCGGCGTATTTTTGACTCCTGGGCTCCAGTGATTTCTGTCTGTGAGTTAGTTACCTTGCCCAATTGCTTTGAACCCATATCAAGGTAGAATAGGATGGTGGGAGAATACAGTAGAGCAAAATGTTACAGCTGTGGTAGTAGAGGAAATGGCCCAGGTCCAGATATCATCTTCAAGGGCAAGCCTCCAGTGACCCAACTTCCTCACTTTTTGAAGATTCTGTTCTCTCCCAATACTTCAACAAGACAGTGACTAAACAGACATTTAAGAGCCAAACTGTAACTTTCACCTTTTTCTTTTCTAAAATAATATATTTTCAAAAAGAGATTTATGTCTATTTTGATTTCTCTTCTAATCCCTTAGAATTGGGGGGGGGCTTATTATATACTAGATAATTTTTCTTCATAATATTTTGCTTTGGGTATGTTTTTCACTTTTTTCTTCCTATATCTTAAAAATCTCTTATCCAAGTAAACCCATCCTAATAAAAAGAATGGGCTATATAAAAGCCTGAGTATGGGATTTCATTGAAAGCTGTAGAGCTGAGCACAGGAAACCACTGGATTTTGTATTTGCTAAAGTAAGTGGATGATAGTTCTTTCTTTAAATTTTGCTTTGTTTTATTGTTATTATTTTTTTTGTTTGGTTGATTGCTTTCTTTTTTATTTTTTTTTCAGAAAGTGCCTCCTTCCACAGGATGTCTTGCTTCAGATATCCCAAGCTGCAGATGCCTCCTACTTGTACTTCAGGTTTCAACTCAAGCAACTCCAGAACTCCCCTTGTTCATGTTATAGCAAGTGATACTTTCCTCAGTAGTATGTCCCATTTGTGTTAATCCATGAGCTATGTTCATTTGTTTAAATCCCTTTGTCTCAAATTGTAAATGCTAGAAGGGAAAAGGTAGACAGTGATTGATGTTATTGGCTATGTTCCACCCTTCACATGTCAGAAAGCATGATGTTGAGATCTGCTCAACAGTATTTGATGAAAAACTTTTACAAAATTTGAAGTGTGTAATTATTTCTGCAAAGAAGAGTAAATAGTTGTATCACTATTGGGTCATAAATAAGCAGGATAATGAAGAAACACAGGAAGAAGAACAAAAGAGAAGAGTGGGTCAAACAATCATGTACTAAACCATAACACTCTTAAATTTGCTCATTAAACACAAAATTACTTAAATACAAAAATAGGTGATCCAGTAGAATGCAAGCAGACTCTCCATCCAATCATAATAGATTTTTAACTAAAGCCTTCACACATGATTCAAGTTCTACCACTGGCAAGAATGTAGGAGTGAGTTGTGTAACAGGTTACATCAAAGGCCGGAGAGCCTCCAGGTGATACTAAACTAAATGGAACTGAATATTCCCAATCCCTCTACTGGTTTAGAGGGTGCATGTGTCATCTAGATTAAGAGCCCAACTCTACTGAACAGCATCATCTGCCCTCTTAGCTCATCTTCTTTACACTGTGGTAAATGTGCACAGTAAAATCTCAGTGTTAAGAGCTCTTCAGAATTTGATATATCTGGGTATATAGACTCACATTTAAAATCCTGGCACTTAGGATGCTGAGTGCAAAGGATCACAGTACTTTGAGGCTAACCTGGAGTACTAGGTAACAATGAGCTCCACAGTAGCCCCAGCTACAAGGAAAACTATGAAAAATAAACAAAAGCTAACTTCAGCTTTTCCAGACTAAACTTTTGACCATCTTCCTATAGTCTATTTCTAAGTCACAATAAACTTTCCTCAAAATAGTAAGCTATAAAATTACCCAAAAGTTTTTATATAACTGTTTCCAATATTTGGAAAACCATATCATCATTACATACCTCTGTTAATTTTTCAAAAATTAAAAACAATAAGAAACCATTCTGGAAATTTACTTAAGTAGTTACTGGCTTCAATCATGAAAAATGGGGTTCAGAACTAAACAGGGAATTCTCAGCAGAAGAATTACAAATGGCTGAAAGGCACTTGAAAAAGTGTTCAACTTCTTTAGCCATCAGAAAATGCAAATCAAAGCAACTTTGTGTTATCACCTTACACCTGTCAGATTGGCTAAAATAAAAGACACAGATGACAGCCTCTGCTGGAGAGGTAGCAGAGCAAGGGGAACACTCCTCCATTGTTGGTGGGAGTGTAAGCTTGTTCAGCCACTCTGGAATGCAGTATGGCAGTTTCTAAGAAAACTGGCAATCAATCTCCCCAAGGATCCAGCAATACCACTTCTGGATGTATACCCTAAAGATGCACAGTCACACTCCAAAGGCATTAGCTCAACTATGCTCATAGCAGCATTATTCGTAATAGCAAGATCCTGGAAACAACTTAGATGCCCCTCACCTGAGGAATGGATTAACAAACTGTAGTACATCTACACAATGGAGTACTACTCAGCAATAAGAAAAAATGATATCCTAAAGTTTGTAGGCAAATGGATGGATTTGGAGAATATCCTCCTGAGCGAGGTATCACAAACCTAGAAAGATGAGCTGGGGATGTACTCATTCATTAGTGGACTTTAAACAAAAAAGCAAAAAGCAAAGCATGTCCAAACTGCAAACCACAACCACTGAACAGCTTGGGATCTGAAACACTTTGGACTGGCACCTTGGATGGCACTCCCTCTAGAGGAACAACTGACTCAGTCTGGATGTTGGGATGAGGAAACTTGATCTGCCAGGAGTGGATGCTGAACTAAGCCATATTGGGACCTTGGGACCTCCTACCCTTGCTGGGGAGGAGATAGGGAGATGTGGAGAAGAGAGAGTGACTTTAGGGGGTAGAAGGGGGAAGGGACCTTGAACAATAATATATATGGATAGAAAATATAATTTTATTCATAAAAATAAAAAAAGAATTTACAGGCAAAAAAAAGAAATTTATTAGAATTCTGTTATATGTCTTTACTGGTCTGTCTATGTAATTTCCTGGAATGTTTATCCCATGACTGCTTCAGATCATGGCAAAATGCCTAAGGACATGTATAGGAAAATACCCATATTAATATATTTCTATACCTTAACATAGTATGTGGCAGAGAATACTAATTTGTGAATGTTCATTTAATACATTAATACATAATTATATCTAAATAATACTCAAAATATTCTGTAGTTTTTAAAAAGCTCTGTCTGAGATAAGGTGAATTTTGTACTCAAATTGTGACCCTGAATTTCATAGTAAGTCAATATTTGTTTCAGTATGCTCAAGTATTAGCAATGCTCAAGGTGCTAGATCAGGTGTGTTAAGCAGACTTGGTTTCCTGTTAGTCAGGACATACTTAGTAACTCCATGAAATGTGCAAAGACTTTTGATGGTAAAAATTATGGCTTGAGAATGTCGCTAAAAGCTCATATTGGAAACACATTTATTCATAAAGAAGTGTTGAGAGATGGGATGTGTGGATTGAATTGCCTCTGTTCTCATGAGTATTTTAATTCACTCATAGATTAGTACATAGTTGAAGAAACATTTCTACTATAATCTCTTACTGTGTCTGTCTGTCTGTCTCACTCTGTATGTTTCTCTCTCTATGTGTGTACAAGGTTTGTCTGTCTGTCTGCATTGCTATATGTCATCCTGCAATTTCCTTCTTCGTATTATGATTCAAAAAGAAAAATCATCAAATGATTAAAAGATGATCTTGAATTTTCTAGCATCAAGAACCATTAGCAATAAAAAGGTCCATTTTTCACAACTCACACCTTCTTTGGCATTTTCCTACAGTGATAATAATCAACTTAGACATCAATGTCAGTCATTTTGCAATAACATTGTTGCTTCAATGTACTTTGAGTGACAGGTTCTATGCAGTGTTACTGAGGACCTTTGTTATAATACTATTCAGTCTTGAAGTTCATCCATACTTCATTGGTATAATACTTGGAGCTTCTGTTAAAGCTATCATAGCACAGGTTTCTTCTTGGTGACTTGCCTCAGTTATAGATTTAAAGTCTGGATGGTATTCCAGTCAGGCTATATATACATTCTTCTCTGTGGTGACAACTGAATCATGAAACAAAATCCAGCATCCTGTTGGGCTTACTCTTGGCACGACCTGATTGCTGAATGGAATTCACAAGTTTTGTTGCAATGTGAGTAAGACACATTGTGAGTAAGACATATTAAATTGTTGTGGAAACTTTGAGATTCATGTCTGTGACTGGTTTATGAAAATTCAAAATAATTTCAATGATAAGTACCCATTGATGACCTATGGTAATATGTCTTTAAGAGTTCCAATAAGGATGTTTACTCCAAAGCTAGCCAATATTAAGATTATAAAATATTCCAGATTCTTCAAAGAGCTTTCAGCTCCCTAATTCATTGTTCTTTACAAATCTTATAAGTACAGGCTACAGAGATAGCTCAGAGTTTAAGAGCACTAAATGCTCTTCAAGAGATTCTAAGTTCAATTCCCTGCAAGCACATGGTGGTTCACAACCATCTATAATGAGATCTGGTGTCCTCTTCTGGCATGCAGGCACAACACTATATACATAATAACAAATACTTATAAAGAAAAAAATAAATCTTATCAGTTAACATTATTCCTGTTTTAATTGCATTGTACATATGTGTGTGTGCAAATATGCATATGTATGTGTGCACACATGCATACATGAATTTGTGTGTTTACAGAAGGCATCTATTGGTACATTTGTAAAGGTCAGGGGGGTATTTGTGATTCTCTTCATCTATAATGTGGGTCTCAAGGATTGAATTCAGCTCTTCAGGGTTAGTAGCAGGTATTTTTATCTACTGACACATCACACTAGCCCTTCTCTTTGTAGGAAGAAAGAATCTAAGTTACAGAATTCCTTCTTTGATCTTCAATAATAGAGTGGTCATCTTCCTACCTCCTTTTGTAAATTTGTTTATATTACCACCCCAGAGGACTGTGGTATATATATATATATATATATAGAAATGCTCTCTCGATATACCTTCCTTTCTAATTCCAGATTATGTTTGAAATCTAAGTTTGTGCTATCCTCTTCTGAAAGTTCATAATGAGCAAGAGATTTTTCCCAGAGTTTGTATGTAAATCTAGTAAAGAAAGCAAATTTAGGACTAGGCCACTAACATTTTACCAAGCATTACAGTGAACAGCAACTATAAATTTAATGATATATACT
>PVIH01002543.1:0-58757 GCA_004025045.1 Sigmodon hispidus
TTAAATATATATGTAAATTCACATGTTGAAGCAGCAGCTATCAGGTCTGAAATGTGTCTGGTGTGGCCATTGATCTTTCTGGGGCAAACTGTAGCTGTCCAGGCTAGGCATCCTGTAAGTCAAGTTTAACAGTGTTCCATACGCAGCGTGCTGTCAGTCATTGCCTGATTTTACTATAATAAACAAGAGTGCATTGATAAAAAAAAAAAAAAAAAAAAAAAAAAAGAACACTGGCTGGTCTTACAGAGACCTGGATTCAGTTCTCAGCATCCATGTGGCAGCTCACAACTGTCTGTAAGTCCAGTTCTAGGGGATGTGACACCTTCTTACAGACATTTATAATATAGCAAAAATAATATAAAAAGTAATACAGAGTGGAAGTTGAGATGGCTGTGAGCTTTACTCTTATCCCATTCAGATTAGCAATTTCCCTAGTCTGTACTGTGCTTGAACACTGATCTTTCCTATCCTGAAGACTCTACTTCTTCCATTATTAAAGAGTACTTGCTACACATGGATTAAGTTGCCACACATACTATGTATAGTTAAGCAAGAGTCAAATACACAAGCAAGAAAGTTTCAACCATTTTTAAACAAATTAAAACTTTTTTCACTAACCTAAATAAAAATCCACTTCAAAAGCAGTTAAATGATTCAGGTGTGGTGGTGCTGTAATCCCAGCACTAGGGAGTAGAGGGAGGGGAATCCAGAGTTCTAAGCCCACCTGGGCCACACAGAAAGGGAGGAAGAGGGAGGGAGGGAGGGAAGTAGAAAGAAAATTTTATCTACTATGTTAGGATTCATGGCTCTGCTAATCTGATGATCATCTGTGCCATATAGTCAGCCACCCTGCTCCTCAAAGGAACCTCCTGACAGCTTCTTAAGAGTTAAAAGGTACATGACTCCCATTTGGCATTGTTCCCTTTCTTCTTGAACTCTGTCATTAATGTACTGTGACAAATGGTCCATTTTCAAAGTAGCTGTTTCTATACATAAGCTGATTCTTTTTTAAAAAATTGTTATGGGCGTGCACACACATTTTGATTTCGTGTTTTTGTGTTTGAGATCAGGTCTCTGTAGCCCAGCAGGCTTTGAACTATCTATACAGCTGGGGATGATCTGAACTTCTGATCCACTGACTCCACATTCCAAGTGTTTGCCGAGCTCTTAAGCACTCCATCACACTGTGGGCAGTTCTGGGTACTGGACCTAGAGCACCAAGTATGCTAGGCAAGTGTTGTATCATATCTAAATGAAGATATGCCTAAATGAAAAATGTATATTAGATACTGTTCAAATATTTATGTAGACAGTAACTGAATATACCAGAGCACAGTGATTCAGACCTACCTGAGGGCAGCACTCAGGAGGCTGAAGGAGAATACAAATGCAAGGGCAGCTTGAACTATACAGTGAGACTGTGCCTCAAACCCCTACAAAAAACAAATTACAGGCCAGAGAGATGGTTCAGCAAGTAATGGTGTACTTTGCAAGTCTTGCAATCTGAGTTCAATCAGAATCCATTTAAGGGTAGATCAGTAGAACTGACTTCATAATGTTGTCTTTTAATCTCCATAATCACACCATGGCATGTCCACACCCAAACATATACACTATACACACACTTAATAGTAATAAATAAAAATATAAAAAGACAAAGCAAGAATAATAAATTACAAAGCCATACAAATGGCTTACTGGGTAAAGGAACTAGCTGAAAAGCCTGATGGCCTGAATTCAATCCCTGGAGTCTGCATAGTATAAGGGGCAGAAACAACTGCTACAAATTGTGTATTCTGGGATGTGCACATACACACATTTGTTTACACACACAATTACACACCATGTGCTTGCTGCCACGTATTCATTTCCTCTCTCTTCTTTTGACTCCAGAAAACAATTTATTTTCCTTTGTTCTATATAACTTAAGAATTAAAATACTTTGGTGCTGAAGATGTAGCTCAGTGATACTGTACTTGCCCACCCTAAGAAAAACCCTACATTCAACTATCAGGTCTAGAAAAATAAGGAACAAATATATTTAATAGAATTTAGCCAAACAACTGGCTCAGCACATAAAGGCATTTGCCCCCAACACTTGCTGTCATACGTTTGATGCCCAGGACCCACATGGCAGAACAAGAGAGATAACTCTCACAAGCTGCCTTCTGACCTCCACACAAACACCAGAGCATACACATGTCTACACACACACACTAAATAAAATGCAATAAAGGGGCTGGAGAGATGGCTTAGAGGTTAAGAGCACTGACTGTTCTCCCAGAGGTCCTGAGTTCAATTCCCAGCAACCACATGGTGGCTCACAACCATCTATAATGAAATCTGATACCCTCTTCTGTACACTGTATACAAAATAAATAAATAAATATTTTTTAAAAAATGCAATGAAAAATTTTATTTAGTAAAAAGGAGAATGAGATCACTCACAACAGATAAGAAGCAAGTGGTCACTGATAGAAGAAATAAAACAAGGCTAAGTCTCAACTTCCAATTTAAAATAAGTAATAATGTATTCTCCAGCCTATAAAGGTTAAAAATTAGACTAAAATTCGTGTTTCCTGGCTTTTAATCCAAAACTATTCTTATTCTTTTCTCCATATATAAAAAGAGCTAGTTTTTTTCTGTATTTAACTTCAATAATATCTAACATATGTTAATCACAATATATTATATGTTAAGATATAATTTACTGTCTTTAGGGATGTGACTCAGTTGGTAATGTGCTTGCCAAATATGCATTAAGCCCTGCACTCATCCCCTAGACTAGAGACACCACATGTGGTGGCACACACCTGTAATGCAGTGCTGGGGAAGTAGAGGAAGGAAGGAAGGAAGACGGGAAGTTCAGAGTCATCCTCAGCCTCACAGCAAGTTTAAAACCAGCCTGGAATACATAAGTCGTGCTATCTCAAAGAATAAAATGATCCATCTGCAATCCTGTCCTGAACTCTTCATATCACCTTAAAAACTTTTGATAAATATAACAAATGAGTTGTGTGGAATGTATGTGACTGACGTGGTCAATCACATACTACCTTCACTTTAAACAACAAATATTACAAACACTACATGTAAATATTTAAATGTGGCATACTACATTCTGAAGCATGTGGCATCCTTCAAAATTATAGATTTCTGTTATCTATTTATGTTTGTGTATTTACTTTTGAGAAAGACCTCTTATATCCCAAGCTGGTCTCAAACTTGCTATGTAGGAATTAAGGATGACTCTGACTCTCAATTCTAATCCTCATGTCTCCACATCTTGGGTGCAGGGATTACAGGCATGCTTCACCATATTTGGTTTTGTTTTTGGTGCCTTAAGATAGGCTCTATAGTGGAGAGATGGGTCAGTGGTTAAGAACACTGGCTGCTCTTCCAGAGGGCCCAGGTTCAATTCCCAGCACCCACAGGAAAGCTCACAACTGTCTCTAACTTCAGTTACAGGAGATCCAACACCTTCATACAACATACATGCAGGCAAAACACTAATATACATAAAATAAAAATAAATAAATTATTTTTTAAAAAGATAGACTCCATGGGCAGGAGAATAGCTCTTGCTGCCTTTGCAGAAGACCAGAGTTTGATTCCCAGCACCAACACTAACCATCTTAACTACAGGTCCCAGGGATCTGAAGCCTCTTTTGGCCTCCTCTGGCACTAGACATGCACACAGTGCACAGACATGCATACAAGCAAAACATCATAAAAATTTAAATATTAATTTTAGTTTTAAAAAAGAGGAGGCACTAGCCTTAATTTCATTACACATGACTAAAAAATATCTAAAACATAAAAAGATAGGCTCTAATTCTGTGACTTAAACTGGGCTCCAAATCATGGAAATCTTCCTGCCTAACCCTCCTAAAGGTTGAAATTTCAGACATGAGCCACCACACCTGCCATGGGAGGTTTTTATGTCTCTCTCCTTTTATTTTTTATAAAAAGCATTCAGCATTTTGCAGCAGTTGACTGAGTCACTGGATACACAAGGACAAAGTCCTTACTGCAGTAGTTTGTACCTGATATTCTAAAATGACAGATAAGTTGATGTCAAGTCAAGCATCTGAGTGGGACAAAGGTAAAAAGAGAAAGGTTTCTGGTTTTTTTGTTTTTTGTTTTTTTTTTAAACTTTTGGAGATTTTATTTTTAGGCATATAGGTGTTTTACCATCATGTATGTCTGTGTGTCACATTCATTCAACGTACACAGAGGCCAGACACAGGCCAGAAATGAGCAATGGATGCCCTATAGTTACAAGTAGATGGGAGTTACACTAAAGATGTTGGGAATTGAGTCCACCTCCTCTGGAAGAACAGTGAATTCTCTTAACAGCTAAGCCCACTTTCTGTTTGTTTGTTTGTTCGTTTGTTTGTTGGTTGGTTGGTGCTTGAGTTCAAACTCCAGGCTTCCAAAGTGCTAGCCAAGAACTCTACCACTGTAATAAAGATTTGTTTGTTTAGTTTATGTGCACATGTTTGCTTCCATGAGTTTATGTGTTCGAGGTGTAAGCAAGAACCTTAAGAGGCAAGAACAGGGCAGTTATACTCCTGAAAGTAATGAGTAATGAAAGTAATGAGCTGTCACTGTGTCACTGGGTTCTGGAAACTGGACCCAGGTCCTCTGTAAAAGCAGCAAGCACTCATAAGTACCAATCTATCTTTCTAGCTCCAAGAAAAACAAAGGAGATGGGGGGGGCTATCAGTAGCTTATAGTAAATGTAAACCTTACTCCTAAAAGCTACATAAGTAATGTGGGTACCCTTCCTTTTATTGCTAATTTTATCAGTTGGCTTATCAAGGTTATTGAATTGAACCGAACTCTTAACACACACACACAAGAACTATTACATAGTTTTCTCCTTCCTCTTAAAAAAGATAAAAAAAGGGCTGGAGAGATGGCTCAGCAGTTAAGAGCACTGACTGCTCTTCCAGATGACAGGGGTTCAATTCCCAGCACTCACATGGCAGCTAACAATGGTCTGTAGTTCCAGTTCCAGGAAACACCAAGGCAAATAAATAAATAAAAAGGTTTTTAAAAAAATAAGAAAAAGAGAAAAATATCTTTCCAAAGCTCCTTTAGAGGTTGGGCATGTGGCACCTGGGAAACAGAGGCATGAGGATCAAGAGCTCAAGGTCAACATTAGTCACATAGTAATTCTGAGGTCAACCTGGGCTACATTTGAGCTTGTTTGAAAAAAAAAAAAAACAAAACACAAAACAACAAGAGTTGTAGAACTGAAGAGTAGTAGATTTCTAATACTGCTATGCTTATCTCATCAAAGTAAAATGACAAATATCCACATTTCTGACATATTTTCCTGTCATGGATAGGAAACAGAGGTACCAGATCTTTCCTTGTCTCCTATCCAAACCAAGAGCCAAGATGACCTGCAACAAATTTTGATTGCAATTTCACTGAAGGTAAAAGTTTAATTAAGCAATAATTATCAAACCTCTTTCTTGAATTCAGTAGCAGTGAGGGCATCACTCCCTCCAATTTTCCTGAAAGAAGCTGATGTTTCATTAAAATGACAGGTCCCAGTGAAGTCACGCTAGTCAGGGCACTAGGTAGGAGTCTCAAAGTGCTTTTTCTATATTTTAAAATCTCAGAAAGACAAAAGTCCCCGTGAAAACTTAACTGGTATTTATTGCTATTTAAATATTGTAAAGAAAAACAATACTTCACTTAAAATGTAGCGGGCTAAGACCCTGAAAAAGTGAGCTGGGAAGAACAGCTAGGCAAAAAAAAAATCAAGAAAGAGTTGGGAGCCAGCTTACTTTTCTCCTCTGTGTTCTTCATTTTGTCACCGCTTTCGGAGCAGCACTGGCAGAAAAAGAGGTGTAGCCAACAAGTTAGACAGACTACAGGACTCCAAAGACCCCCTACTGTGGGGTGGAGAGGTCCTAGGCGCTTCTCCCAGGGGCATTCCTGACCATCTCCCTAATGCCACTGCCACCACTTTCCAGAATTCTGTACCACTCTTCCTCTGCCAGGACAGAGGCCACCTTCCCGCCAACTCTCAGAACTGTCATCTTGCAGGGACAATGAGAGACACCCCACTGTGACCACTACCCGCAGGAATCCCTTGACTGCCTCAGACCATAGGAACCACCACCCCATGATTCCTGGTTAACCTAGCTGGGGCAATCTCCCCAGAGAAGTCTCTGCCACCTCACAGGGTCACCAGTGTTCCTTCCCGGGTTTCCAGGGACACCTCACCGGGGCTGCCGGCACCTCGCCTATCTCGCCAGCTGGAAGCATCCTGCCTCCGCGCGAGTCCTCGTGTCCATTCGCTGCCAGCCTGGCACAGAGCTGGGCAAGGGCAGGCACCGGCAAAACACCCAGATCTGCCTCCAGAAACTCTGGCTTGAGCGCCACCTCGACTTCCTTTTCTGTCTCGCTTGTTCCGTTCTCTCGGCTAGAGAGTCCCATCTGCCTCTCTGCTCTCCTGTTCCGTGGCTCCCCCTCCTGGTTGGCTGTTAGATCGGCCACTTGGAGAACCCGGTGGACTCCTGTATCCCAGCTCTGCTATGGCCGAGCTCCCTCCATATTTTTTTGAAGTTAACAAAAATAAAATTAGACCCCACCATGGTAACTCACACTTGTAATCCCACCATTTGTGGGATGAAGGAAGGCAAGGGGATGAGGAGTTTAAAGTCAGCTCCAGCTATATACTGAATTCAAGGTCGTCCTTGACTACGCGTAACACTGTGTTAAAGAAAATACTTTGGCCTTGGCCCCTAAAGATGAGCAAGCCTCATAATTCGGAAGCAGAGGCAGAAGGATTTCTACTAGCTCCTGCATAGTTTGATCTACAAAGTGAATTTGGTGTCAACTCAGGCAACAAAGAAAACACCTATCTCAAGATGGCTCAGCCTATAAAAGCATTTGCCATCAAGACATCTGAGTTTCATACCATGGTGGAAGAAGAGAATGAACCTGCAAGTTGTCCTCCGACCTCCACAAGCCTCCTCATCACCCCATCAATAAATAAAAGCATTAAAATTCTAATAGTAATAATTGAACTTAAAAATAGTTCTCCTTCCATGCCATAGATTTTATGTGAATCTATGCCATAGATTTTAAGTTTATATAAATAGTTAGACAATATCCTAATCTTTGGGAAATGAGAGTGAGCATGATGACCAGAAGAGTCAGGGTGGGCTATTTAGTTTGACATGAATTTACCAATGAATGCTGGTATCTAGATCTTTACTTAATGCTGGCCATATTGCCTAGAGATGACCTTCATATTTTTCATATTTACCAACTGAAGAGTTCAGGTATATTTGTAATAGGGTTGAAACATTCTGGGAGCCAGATAGATGAAAAGCACTTAAAATCTAACTTGTACTTCACCTAGCAGAGTCCCCTAAACCTCTACCATTTTTCAAGGAGGAGGAACTGGAGTTACTTAGAAACAAGGGATATATAAAGAATATGAAAATTTCACACCCTCACAAGCAAATTCTGACAAGCAATGCCTTTGAGACCAAAACAAATGGGGACTCAGCAGGGAAAAATATCTTTAGGGAAAACAGAAACTACTCAGTGAGAAGATTCATCATGGTGTATACATATATTCAGACAAAACACCCACACACATCAAATCGGTACAGCGTTCTCATCTTGTTTCCTCTGCATCTGGCTGGTCTTGGCTTTCTGCTTTTCCTCTTCCCAGAATTCTCCTAGTCTGAGTGCCCTGTCCATACTTCCTGTCTAGGTTCTGGCCAATCAGCATTATATTAAACCAATACAAGTAACAAATCTTTACAGTATACAAGAGAATTACCCCTCGCAGAGTTGCATTGAATCAGATGACCTTGGGGCATTAATTTATTAACTTATCATAACCCCAGAGTATGAGAATGTACAAGAATTAGTGAAATGAGCTAGGTATGATGCCACATGACTATAACTGCAGTACCTGAGAAGCTAAGGGAGGAAGATCCTGAATTTAGGTCCAGCCTGGGCTATATACTGAACACCTATCTCAAAAAGAAAAAAAGTAAATGAATGCGTGAAAGAATGACAAAGGAAAGAATTTAAGTATGTAACTGAGGTGAATAATTTTATAGGAAGACAATGTAGAACTCACAAGTCTGAGTTAATTATATATGACAGTGATTTGAATGAGAATAGCCCATGGGCTCATATGTTGAAATAGAATACTTGGTCCCCAGTTGGTAGAACTGTTTGTGAAGGAGTGGGGAGTGCAGCCTTGTTGAAGGAGGTATGTCACTGGCAGCTGTCTTTAAGGTTTCAAAAGAACACACCATTCCCAATTTTCTCTGCCTTGTACTTGTGGATTCACATGTACACCCTCAGCTACTGCTCCAGTGTCTTACCTGCTGCTATGCTTCCCCTATTGATCATCATGTACTCACTCTCTGAAACTGAAAACCCTCAATAAACTCTGTTTTCTATAAGTCACTTTGGAAATAGTGTATATTATAGCGTATATGTAATATATAGTGTAAATTATAGAAAAGTATTTAAGACAATGACTCAATTAGCTGAATCTTCATAGTAAATCTATATTTTAAGAAGACGTCTTTGGCTGGGAACATGGTTTAGTCAATACAGCATTTGCTGTGCAAGCATGAAGACCTGAATTCAGATCTTAGTATTCATGTAAAAAGTTGGACACAGGGGCTGGAGAGATGGCTCAGCAGTTAAGAGCACTGTCTGCTCTTCCAGAGGACCCGGGTTCGATTCCCAGCACCCACATGGCAGCTAACAACTGTCTGTAGTTCCAGTTCCAGGCAAGACACCAAGGCAAATAAATAAATAAATAAATAAAGTTAAAAAAAAAGTTGGACACAACAAATACCTGTAATTCAAGCATTAGAAAGGCAGGATCCTTAAGCTCTCCAGGCATCCAGGTCTAGCTGAAATAGAAGAGCTCCAGGATTACTGATACACTTTATTAAAAAGTAAAGTAGAGGGGCCATCAAGATGGCTCAGAGGGTGAAGGCACTTCCCAACCAAGCCTGACTACTTGAGTTCTATCCCAAGAAATCATGTGAAGGTAGAAGGAAAGAACCAACTTCTGCATAATTAGCCTCTGGCCTCCACATGTATGTATGCACACATGTACACGTATATCATAAACACACAATGATTAAGGTAGAAAGTGATAGAGGAAAGTACCCAATACGGGCCCCTGATCTCCCTGGACCCAGAACTGAACATAGTCTTGGTTTCTTCCTGTGATGAAACTAACTTAAGGGAGAAAGGGTTCAAGAATACAGTAAGAGAAGCTAAGGCAGCAGGACCTTGAAGCAGCTGGTCACATCATATCCAGTATTGGAAATAGAGAGCAATGAATGCTGATACTCAGCTCTCTCTTTCCATTTACACCAGTGATTTTCAACCTTCCTAGTACTGTAACCCTTTAATACAGTTTCTCATGCAGTTCCCAGCCATAAAATTTTTTGTTGCTACTTCAAAGCTAAAATTTTGCTACTGTTATGGATCATAATTTAAATATCTAATATTTCCAATGGTCTTAGGCAATCCCTGTGAAAGGGCCATTTGATCCTCCAAGAGGGGTCACGACTTATAGGTTGAGAATCACTGATTTACATGGTCCAGAATCCCAGCCAGGGAATGATGCTATTCATATGTGTGCTCTCCCATTGCAATGAACAAATCAGGATAATTTTGCATAGGCATTGCCAGAGGCCTGTCTTCCAAGTAATTCTATATACTGTCAATTGACATATTGGACAAATCATCATGTATGTAAACATATATACACAGAGATACAACACAAGTCTAAGAGAAATACAAAGGTTTGAAATAACATTTTAATTTGAGACAGGTTCTTACCTAACCCAAAATGGCCTTAAATTCTGGTCATTCTGCCTCCAGCACCTTAGTGCTAGGATGACAGACTTGTGACACTCCATGTTTTAGTTAGGGTTTCTATTGCTGTGAAGAAACACCATGACCACAGTAACTCTTATAAAGGAAAACACTTAATTGGAGTGGCTTGCTTACACTTCCGAGGTTCAGTTCATTACCATCATGCTAGAATATGGTGGTGTACAGGGAGACATGAAGCTAGAGAAGTAGGTGAAAGTCCTACATCAGGCAGGCAACAGGAAGTGGTCTGAGATACTAGGAAGAATTTTGAGCATATATGATATCTCAAAGCCCACTTCCACACTGACACACTTCCTCCATCAAGGCCACATCCACTCCAACAAAGCCACACCTCCTAATAGTGCCACTCTCTTTGTCACCACACTCCATAAATCTTCCTTCCTTTTTTTATTTAGCCCTGAGTTGAAGCCTGAAAAAAAAAAAAAATCACATCTGAAGTGTTATGATCAGTTTGCTACTTGAAGAGCATACGAAGAAAAAAATACATTTTATTTTTCTTTACCCCAAAGCATAAACCAGAAATGATGTGATTTTCTTGAAGATAGCCCTGCTGGGGAGCTGTCAAAAGTAAGAAGTGGCAAAACAGATCAAAGCAGCAGATTTCCCTTAGTTCCAGCCCAGCCTGGGTTACAAAGTAAAAATTCCTGTCTCAAAAAGGGATTGGGGAAGAATGGCACTCTTAGCTCTTGTTACATTTGCAAGTAGCAAGTTGTAGGAGAAAAATAAAGTGATTCCATTTCATTATTGTTTACTGAGTGATGGGATGCAAAAAAGAAATTGTCAAATGTCTGAATACGATCAAAACACACAATATAAGTATGGAATTATTGATAGAAAACCCATTCAATTAATATGCACTATTAAACATAATAAAAGGGCATACATAACTGTGAAAGAAGCTCT
This sequence comes from Sigmodon hispidus, assembly GCA_004025045.1. Classification (NCBI taxonomy): domain Eukaryota; kingdom Metazoa; phylum Chordata; class Mammalia; order Rodentia; family Cricetidae; genus Sigmodon; species Sigmodon hispidus. Next base: position 10,822 of record PVIH01002543.1, read on the forward strand.
CGCTCAAGCTCAATTAACAACTACAAAGGCAGACTCTGTTTTTGAAGTCCTAAAGGTCTTCAGAGTTTTGCTTATGTTGCAAGAGGCTTCCCAGGCGCCGGTGGGCGGAGCATCCTCCTGGGACCCGCGGCGGGTGAGGCGGGCTCCGCCCCAGGCGTGGTTTGCGCTGCGCTGCGCTGCGCCGCACGTGTGCTTGCCGCGCGGCGGTGGGAGATCTAGTGGGTTTCCTCCCCGGGTAGCTTATGTGGGCTGGCGCTGGCCGCTGCCTCCTCCGAGTGGCTGCCGCCCTCCTCTGTCCCGAGCCGAGCGCCTTCATCCCTGCTTGACCGACCCACAGGAGCCGGGTAAGTGCGCGGCCCCAGGCCTTCGGAGGGGAGTCGGCACTGGTCGCAGCCCACGCCGCTCTTGGTTTTTTCTCTTCCTGCTCCACATTCCTCACTCTTCGATATCTGCTCCACTATCCCAGATCCCTAATTCCCGATCCGTGCTCCCCAATCCCGGTTCTTTGCCCTCATCCCGGCCAGTCGTTAGGCGGCGCTGCGTCCCGATCCTCTGTTTGGCTGCGACCCTGTAGTCCGGAACCTTTTCCTCTCCTTCCTTGCTGGGAGGTGCCTTAGGCGCTCCCAAAACTCATCTCCCTCTTAGAAAAGCAAACCAACCTTTTCCTCAGCGCTGCTTAACCTCCGGGATCGTCTGACCAGCCTGCACGGGTCTGGGCCTGGTGTTGGTACTGGCTGCCAACGTTTTACGTGCTGAGCAGGCCTCGGGGGAGGCTGATCTCTCATCCTTGGGAAGCAATCAGCCTGGCATCTGGGGTCTTTTCTCCAGTCTCTACTGAGTGTCTGTGCAGACTACTTACCATTTGATCCTTACCACCAACCCTAAACTGAGAAGGTTTTGTTTTTAAAGCACGTGATTATTGCTGTTAATTAGCGCCTGTCAAGAAAGTAGGGTTGGTATTAGGAACTAAATCCAGGCCCTTTGCATGAGCAACAAATACTACTATATAATAGTATATATATATAGTACTACTAAATACATTATGTTAGGATAAATCCCTAAAAAACAAAGTTTTTTTTTGTGTTTTGAGGTAGAACCCTTTTGTATATCCCTGACTGGCCTGAAACTCACGGGAATTCACCCGATCTGCCTCCCAAATGCTAGGATTAAAGGCGTTTGTACTCGCACCTGACTATTCATGAAACTATTCGTGCAAACTGTTGTACTCATTTTCTGTTTTTCATACTTTTATACTGAGTGTGTGCCACTGTCAGGGTTAGTTATTTTCATATTTAAAAGATACTTTAGTTTTTATTTATATGAATGTGTGTCAGTGAATGCCACATGTATGTGATGGCCTTAGAGGGCTAGAAGAGAGTGTCTAATCCCCTAGAGCTGGACCGGCAGATGGTCGTGAGCCACCTGATATAGCTATTAGGAGCCAAACTTGGGTTCTCTGAAAGATGAGAAGCATTCTTAACCATTGAGCCATCTTTCCACACTCCTGAGAATTATTGTAATAAATGATTGTTTTAAGGACCCTCTGAACAAGGTTCACTGTGTCTCTGTTTGCCAAAACCAGCTTCTTTATGGTTTAACGTCTACTCTTTTCTCCTCTCTAAAAGGTTCTCTTAAATGTTTTCTTGGAGCCTTAAAGATGGAAATGACAAGTGTGTCCCTGAAACGTGGGTGCATTGCTGTGGAAGATAATGATGGTGTGGCCCTACAGGAGGAGACAAAGAAACAGAAGGTCTCAGACTGCTGTCTGACAGACAGTCAGGATGGGATGGAAAATGAAAGTCTACACAGCAATGAAGATGAGCCTGGGCCTCCAGAAGTTGAAAGTGCCACAGAAGATGAGAAGAATTCCAGTGCTCAGGTGCAACAGGAAGAAGATAGCCTTTCAGAGGCCGGAGAAGAGGAGGAGCCAGAGAGCTTTGCAAACATGATGAAGTATGGGCTCACAGAACTGGATGTAGGCATTTCCAAGTTTGTGAGTCCCCATGAGGGCTTCTCAGGGATCCTAAAAGAAAGGTGTGTTTAGTGAGCATGCTTGTTTTAGTTGTGTTGATACTTCTCTTCAGAAAGAAATCAGCGATACAGTCTTGCATTTAGCTTTCTCTGTTACTTCCTACTCATAGCCCGGGATTTAGGCAAGCCAAGCTCAACTACAGAGCCATAGTCCCTTCCATTTTCCTTTTCTGTGCTCCCTCTTCCCATCTTCTTAATCTTTAAAAAAATCTTTTTTGTTTTTTGAGGCAATGTCTCTCTAAGTAGCCCAGGTTAACCAAGAAGTTGTCTTGAAGTCTCAAACTCTCAATCCTCAGACTCTTGACAACAGTCTGAAATTTGGGGGTGTGCCTTCACACCCAGCTTTCCATTTAGTTTTCAAATCTTAGGGTTGTTTACATTTCTGATCAAAAAGGGTCAGAGTGTGGTTGCTGCATAAGTAAATGGTCTTGGATTTGGGGTGTATTTGCTTTCTGTGGTCCTGGGCCTTGAACCTAAGGCTTCATGCACACTAGGCAAACACTCTTACTATACACTACTCCTTGTATTTCTTGCTTTCTTCCTATTTCTTCTCTGTTTCTGTTGCCTTTTCTCTTGTTCTTTCTTGAAAGAATCTTGCTACTTAACCAGTTTGATTTTTAATTCACAATCCAGTTCATGATGAATTCTTAGTTCTTATCAAGGAGAGATCTTTCTCAAAACTGTTTAAATAAACGTAATTTCCTAGTGATACAAACTGTTAGTGTGTGGGGGTGGTATTTGTTTTGTTAAATTATTTTGTACTTTTTTTTTCCTTTTGAATTTATCTTAAGCTGTTTCATCTGAATAGACCATATTTTCAGTAGAAAGAAGTTGTTTGGAACCAGAAAGATTTGGATATGACTCTGTTCAGCTACTTAGTAGTTAGCTGAGACTCCTGAGCTTCAGTATCCTCATGGATACTGTCATACATGGTTCCCAGTGTCACTGTGGAAGCTGCTAGGAGAATGTGAAGTGTGATGATAGAAACAAGCTTCTGGGGTAGCTTATGACAGACTTATCGGCTTCTGATTTAACTATTTTTAATTAACTTATTATCTAGTTTTAATTAATTAACTGACTGTATTTATGACTTGATTTAATATAGACTGTGTAACTTTAGTTGTGAATGTATGCACGAGTATATGGAAGCCAGGAGTTAACCTTAAGTGCCCTCAGTCAATCTCCACATGGTTATTTTTAAAGATTGGCTTTATGTGTATAGTGTGAGTGCCTTTGTGTATTTATCTGCATCATATTGGTGTAGTGCCCAAGGAGGCTAGAAAATGGTATCAGGTCCACTGGAAATGAAGTTATAAGTAGTTGTAGGCTGCCATGTGATTACTGGGGACCAAACCTGTATTATCTTCAAGGGCAGCCAGTGCACTTTAATTATTGAGTTATCTCTTCAATTCTCCTGCATTGTTCTTATTTATTCATTTATTTATTTTGAGACAGTCAAAGCCTGGACCTAACCAATTCATATAGGCTCACAGGCCATCAGGTGCCAGGGATCCTCTTACAGACATGTGCTACCACACCTGGCTTTTTCACATGAGTGCTGAGGATCAAGTCTTCATCCATGCTTGCTACTCAAGCTCAGTACTGATGGAGCCCTAAACATTGGTGAACTTTCATTTTGCATTTGTTAGTATTTTCTATAATAATATTTTAGAAGCTTCTAGTATGAAACTGTGTGTTTCAGTGTTCATTAAGAGAAGATTGTTTGGTATTCCTTTACAATAAAATTATTCTTTAAGTCTCTTGTTTGGAATGAGTTAACTTTATCCTAAAATTAGTAGAAAGTAAAATGTTCACTTCTTAAAAACTTTGCTTTTCTTTTCATTAGATACTCTGACTTTGTTGTTCACGAAATTGGAAAAGATGGACGGATCAGCCACTTGGATGACTTGTCTGTTCCAGTGGATGAGGAGGTAGAAATCTCTCTAGAAAAAAATCCATCTTTTGTATACAGTCGCTCTTCATAAAGATCCTAGAAAGGCAGATTTACTGTCTCTGTGTGACTCATTTGCTTTCTGTGGTTAAAGGACCCTCCAGAAGAAACGCTCACTGTTCTGACCGCTGAGAACAAACAGCAGTTGGAGGAGCTGCAGCTTTTCAAAAATAAAGAAACCAGTGTTGCCATTGAGGTAAGCCATGCAGGAGTAAGGCCCTGGGCTTGTGTGCTTCCTTCTGGGTGTATGTTCATAATAAATTCAGAAGAGGTAGCTGGCCAGCTTGTCCTGTTGATCTCAAAGGGCCATCTGCTAGTATCTGGTTTGGTTTTGTTTAAATCATGCCAAATAATTTCGAGATACATATATCAAGAAAACAGTTTTATTTTGTTCTTATTGAAACAGGATCTGCTAGTCTGGGCTGGATTTGAATTTCCTTCTATTTCCATCTTGCAAATGCTGAGATTACAATATATATCATCAAACCCGGTTTTTGTTTTTGAGACCTGGTATTTCTCTATAGCTCTAACTGGCCTTAAATTCTGCTTTAGCATCTACCATGCCTAGATAACAAAGCTATGTTTTTTATAAAAAGAAATTCTGTGACCACAATGTGACAAGCAGACCTTCTGTTTAGAATGGTAGTTATTGGCTGCAGAGCCCCCCACTCCATGGTGGCAAGGTTCCTAGCCCTAGCAGGAAATTCTGGCTTTAAAGTTTCTTAATCCAGGATTAAAAAGGAGAGCCTTGGGAAGGAAGGGAGGAAGCACTTTGCTCAGCCTGTATCTACTGCTAGCTGAGAAATAGAATGCTTAGATAATGAGTAGAATAGCAAATGCCTTTGTTCAACTTTCCTATGGAAGTTTTATTTTCCTAGGTTAGTACATTCTGTGAAATTGTGATGTTAGCTAAACATGACCCAAACCAGGGCTTTATATATGTTAATCATGTGCTGTACAAATCAACCTCATCCCTACTTCACTCTGTTTTGTTTTGAGACAAGATCTCATGTGGCCCAGGCTGGCTTGGAACCGAACTTCATTGGATAGTCAAAGATGGCTTTGAACTTCAGGTCCTCCTGCCTCACTCTACCTCCCAAATGCTGAGAGTTTAGATAGAGCTATCATGCCAGGTTTATAAGGTTCTAGAGATCAAACTCAGGACTCCGGACATGCCGTGCTAGCATTTTACCACTGAGTTACACCTCCCAACCCCTTTACCATGTTGTAATAAACTAATAAATTTTAGACTGTCTAAATTTTTTCTCTTATCACTCAGTGTCTTAGTTAGGGTTTCTTATTGCTGTGAGGAGATACTATGACCATGGCAACTCACTTAAAGGAAAACATTAAATTGGAGGCTGGTTTACAGTTCAGAGGTTAGTCCATTGTCATGGTGGGAAGCATGGTGGTGTACAGGCATGGTGCTGGAGAGGTGGCTGAGAGTTCTACATCTGCAGGCAGCAGGAAGAGAGTGACACGGGCCTGACTTGAGCATCTGAAAACTCAGAGTCCACCCCGAGTGACACACTTCACAGCAAGGCCACACCTCCTAATGATTCTCCCTGTGTGCCTGTGGGGGACATTTTCATTCAAAGCTCCATCTTGTCACAGCTCACTGTCTTCTTCAACACACCACTGCATCCATTCTCCATCATGACTTCCCAAAGATACAAAAAATACTGAATTTACCTGTTGACAAAAATCCTTGACAGTACCAAGTAGGGAAGCCCTAGGAATCAGTTGTGGTTTTTCTGTCACTCTGTGCAACTTGTTTGCTTTGCCTGTGTGTGTTTTGAGGTAGGCCGTCACTATATAGTCTAAAATAGGCTGGGACTCTAGGTCTTCAGCCTCCCAATTCCAGGGATTATGAGCATAATTATCACCATGTCCAGCCTTTGTTTTGTTGTTTTGTGGTGCTGGGGATTTAAGCTTGGGGGTTTTTTAATGCTAAACTGATGTCAGCTGGCCTTTATCTCCAGCCCGAAGAATAGGGCTTAATTAATTGGTCTGGTTTGATGTTTTGGTGATTTTGTTTTATTTGAGACAAGCTCTCATGTAGCCTGTCTTGGCCTCAAACTCTCTTATGTGGCCAAGGATGACTTCAAATTCTTGATCTCCAGCCACTATCCGAAAACAGAGGTTACAAGTCTACACCACCATGCCTGATTATTGCGTCCTTTTCTTTTGTGTGGGTGTGCATGGGTGGATAGGTGCATGTGGAGGCCAAGGATAGCAGGAGCCATCCACCCTGCATTTTGAAGCAGAGTCTCTGGCACGTGAGCCCAGGAAGCTGCTGCTCTTCACCTTCCTAGTGCTGAGATTGCCAGTGTGGATCACCATGCCCAGCTCCTTTGCATGGCTTCTGGGAGTCCAGATAAGGACTTGTGATTGCTTGGCAAGCCCTATACTAGGTTATCTCCTCAGTCCCTCAGGTTATACCTCTGTACAATTTTATTGCTGTCAGAAGTTACAGAAATAAACCTCTTTTTTAATGTGCTTTCTGTCTATCTTCCACAGCTAAGGTAGTTTTAGTCTTGCTATTAGTCTGATAAATTGAGTTCTATATCCCCTCTCCCTCCCCATCTTCCTTCTTTTTTATTTTGTTTTGTTTGAAACAGTTTCACTGTAGCCCTGGCTGTCCTTGAACTCACTCTGTAGACTTAGGCTGGCCTCGAACTCACAGGATCCACCTGGCTCTGTATCTTCTAAAATCACCAACAAAAGTAATGTTTTTTACTGCTGAAAGAGAACCAGGCTTTCTAGAATTCTCTCTAAAAACAGCTCTCTTTAGTTTCATTATATGTGCATCAATCTTTGTGGTCCACATACTTCCTGCACCCAACTCTTTAACTCAATAAGTCATTTGAGAGATAGAGAGAGGGCGAGAGAGCGCCCACCCACCCATCCCCCAGGTTGTTTGTTTAGAATCTTGTGACCACATAATCTATAAATGTGTTTTGTTTCTCAAAATAGTGTCTTAACCTGGTTTACTTAACTCAGGTGATGGAGGCAGGAGAATTAGAAATTCCATAAGACTCTGTTTGGAAAAAATGTTTTATTGTTACTGTTTTGTTTGTTTGTTTGATTTGAGACAGAATCTGACTGTGTAGTCTTGGCTAGCTTGGAATTTTCTATGTAGACCATACTGGCCTTGAACTTCTGAGTGCAAGGATTAAAGGCATAAACTATCACATTTGTCAAAAACAAAAAATCTTTTAAATTAAATTTGGAAATGTGTTTTTTTATATATTTATAATTTAATTTTAATATTTATCTTTTCGCTTTTCTTTCTTTTGTGTGTGCATGTTTGTTTTTTAAGTTTTTCTCTCAAACCCTTCACTGCTCCCCCTCCCTCCCCTCCTCCCTGTTCTCCCTCAGCTTTCCCCCATTCATTCCCCAGGGAAGTCAAGGAATCCCAAGGTAAATAGTTCGGTCTGGCATATCCAGTTGAGGTATCCAGTATCAAGGCTTAGTACGGTGTTTCTCTGTAGGGATTGGGCTCCAAGAAGCAAGTTCATGCACCAGGAATAAACTCTGGTCCTACTGCAAGAGGCTCCACTAACTGGCCACTCGTTCTACATTTGGAGGGTTTAGTTTCTTTCCATGAAGTTTTCTTAGCAGTTATTTCAGAGTCAGTGAGCTCTCAATAGCTCGGGTCAGCCATCTCTGTGGGTCTTCTCTTCCTGACCCTGATCCTTTTGCTCATATAATCTTTCTCTCTCTCTCTCTCTTCAGCTGGACTGGGAGATCAACACAGTGCTTAACTATGGATCTCTGCATCTGCCTCCATCCATTGCTGGGTGAAGGTTCTATAATGACAATTAGGGTGGTCATTCATTTGATTATAGAGGAATGCCTGTTTAGGCACCCTCTCCACTATTGCTTGGAGTTCTAGCCAGAGATATATTGTGGGTTCTTTTTTTTTTTTTTTTTTTTTTTTTTTTTTTTTTTTTTTTTTTTTTTTTTTAAACTTTATTTTATTTATTTACTTATTTGCCTTGGTGTTTGCCTGGAACTGGAACTACAGACAGTTGTTAGCTGCCATGTGGGTGCCGGGAATCGAACCCTGGTCCTCTGGAAGAGCAGACGGTGCTCCTAACCGCTGAGCCATCTCTCCAGCCCCTATTGTGGGTTCTTGTATGTTTCCCTAGCACCAGGTTTTTTTCTGACCCCACAATGGCTCCTTCTATCAAGATTTCTTTGTTCTCCCTCCCTGCTGCTCCTCCCACTCAACCATCTCATGATCTCTTACCATCTCCCATTGCTTACTGTCCCATATGATCCCAATTTACTCAGGAGATCTTCCCTATTTCTCCTTCCCAGCGAGATCTATAGATGTCTCTCTTATGTTTCTCCTCAGGGTTTGTGGATTATAACCTGATTATCCTTTGCTTTATGTCTAAAATCCACTTATGAGTAAGTACATGCCATGTCTATTTTTCTGGGTCTGTATTATCTCACTTAGGATGATACTCTTCATATCCATCCATTTGCCTGAAAATTTCAGAATGTTTTTTTTTTCTTTGCTGATTAATATTCCATTGTGTAAAGGTACCACAATTTTTTAATCCATTCTTCAGTTGAGGAGCATCTGAGTTGTTTTCAGGATCTGGCTATTACAAATAATGCTGCTATGAACATAGTTGAGCTAATGCCCTTGGGGTAAGAATGTGCATCCTTTGGGTATATGCCCCAATAGTGGTATTGCTTAATCATTGGGTAGATTGATTCCAGTTTTCTGAGGAACCACGATACTAATTTCCAAAGTGGCTATACAAGTTTACATTCCCACCAGCAATGAAGGAGTGTTCCCCTTTCTCTCTATCCCCTCTAGCATAAGCTGTCATCTGTGTTTTTTATCTTAGCCATTCTGACCTGTGAAGATGGTATCTCAGTGTTGTTTTGATTTGCATTTCTCTGATGGCTAAGGATATTGAACAATTCTTTAAGTGTCTTTCAGCCATTTGAAATTCTTCTGTTGAAAATTCCCTATTTAGCTCTGAACCTCATTTTTTTATTTGTATTATTGGTGTTTTGGGCTCTAGTTTCTTGAGTTCTCTCTATATTTTAGAAATCAGTCCTCTGTCAGATAAGAGTTGGTGAAAATCTTTTTCCATTCTTTAGGCTGTCATTTTGTCTAATTGACCATTGCCTTACAAAAGCTTCACAGTTTCATGAGGTCCCACTTATTGATTGTTGTTGTTAGTGTGTATGCTACTGGTGTTATATTGAGAAAGTAGTCACCTGTGGCTGTGCATTCATCCAAGGGTATTTCCCACTTTCATTTCTGTTATATTCCATATAACTGGGTCTATGTTGAGATCTTTGATCTATTTGAACTTGAGTTTTGTGTGGGGTGATAGATATGGATCTACTTGTATTCTTCTACCTACTACCATCCAGTTAGGCCAGCACCATTGGTTGAAAATGCTATCATTTTTCCATCATATTTTTGGCCTCTTTGTTGAAAATCAGGTGTTCACAGATACATGGATTAATGTTGGGGTCTTTGATTTGATTCCATTGATCCACAAGTCTCTTTTTATGCCAGTACCAAGCTGTTTTATTACTGTAGATCTATAGTATAGCTTGAAGTCAGGGATAGTGATGCCTCCCAAAGTTCTTTTATTGTTTTATGTTGTTAGTTTTTTTTTTTTTTTTTACTATTTACTTTTATTTATTTTATGAGAATTGGTGTTTTGCCTGCATGTATAACTGTGTAAGGGTGTCAGATCTTGGAATTACAGACAGTTGTTAGCTGCCATGTAGATGCTGGGAATCGAACTCAGATCCTCTGGAAGAACAGTCAGTGTTCTTAACTGCTGAGCCATCTCTCCAGCCCTGTTTTATGTTGTTTATATTGTTTTATGTTGGCTATGTATGTCCATCAGAAAAATGCAAATCAAAACAGCTCTGAGATACCATCTTTATAGAACAGAATTGTTTGGTAATCTTGAGGTTTTTGTTTTTCCATATGAAGTTGAGTATTGTTTTTTCAAGGTGTGTGAAGAATTGTGTTGGGTTTTTGATGTTGATTTCATTGAATCTGTAGATTGCTTTTGGTAAGATTGCCATTTTTATTATGTTAATTCTACCTATAAAAGAGCATGGGAGATCTTTTCATTTTCTGATACCTTTAATTTCTTTCTTCAATGACTTAAAGTTCCTATTATATAGATCTTTCACTTGTTTGGTTAGAGTTACCCCAAGATATTTGCACCTATTGTAAAGGATGATGTTTTTTCTGATTTATTTTTCAGCTCTTATCATTTGTGTATAGAAAGGCTATTGATCTTTTTGAGTTAATCTTGTGCCCTGCTACATTGCTGAAGGTGCTTATCAGCTGTAGGAGTTCCCTGGTAGAATTTTGGAGGTGACTTATGTATACAATCATATTATCTGCAAATAATGATAGTTTGACTTCTTTCTTCCCAGTTTATATCAACCTTGATCTTTTGTTGTCTTATTGTTCTAGCTAAAACTTCAAGAACTATATTGAATAGATAAGCAGAGAGTGGACAGCCTTGTCTTGTTCCTGATTTTAGTGAGATTCCTGTTTCTCTTCATTTAGTTTGATGTTGGCTATTGGCTTGCTTAAATTACCTTTATTATGTTTAGGTATTTTCCCTGTATTTCTGATCTCTCCAGGACTTCTATCATGAAGGAGTGTTGGATTTTGTCAAAGGATTTTCAGTATCTAATGAGATGATCATGTAGTTTTTTTCCTTTATTTTGTTTATATGATGGATGACATTCACACTTTCTTGTATGTTGAACCATCCCTGCTTCTCCTAAATGAAGCCTGCTTGATCATGGTGGATGATTTTTTTGGATATGTTGTTGGATTCAGTTTGCCAGAATTTTATTGAGAATTTTTGCATCGATGTTCATGAAGGAGATTTGTCTGTAATTCTTTTTCTTTGTTGTATATATATGTGGGTATCAGAGTGATTGTAGCCTCATAAAAAGAGTTTGGCAATTTTATTTCTATTGTGAGGAACATTTTGAGGAGTATTGGTATTAGTTCTTTGAAAATCTGATAGAATTCTGCACTTAAGCCATCTGGCCAGGACTTTTTTTGGTTGGGAGACTTTTAATAACATCTTCTATTTCCTTGGGGGTTATAGGTCTATTTAGGTCATTTATCTGCTCTTGATTTAATTTTGGTAAGTGATACCTGTCCAGAAAGCTGTCCATTTCTTTTAGGTTTTCTAATTTTGTGGAGTACAGATTTTTAAGGTATGACCTAATGATTCTCTGGATTTCTTTGGTGTCTGTTGTGATGTCCCCATTTTCATTTCTGATTTTGTTAATTTGAATACTCTGTGTGCCTTTTAGTTTGTTTGGATAAGAATTTGTCTATCTTGTTGACTTTCCACCTCTTTGTTTCATTGATTCTTTGCATTGTTCTTTTTGTTTCAATTTTATTGATTTCAGCCCTGAGTTTGCTTATTTCCTGCCATCTGCTTCTTCTGGGTCAGTTTGTTTCTTTTTGTTCTAGAGCTTTCAGCTGTGCTGTTAAGTCTCCTGTGTGGAAATTCTCCAATTTTTTATGTAGGCATCAAGTGCTATAAACTTTCCTCTTAGCATTGCTTTCATTGTGTCTCATAAGTTTGGGTATATTGTGGGTTCATTTTCATTAAATTCTACAAAGTCTTTAATTTTTTTCTTTACTTCTTCCTTGACTCAGAGGTGGTTTAATTGAGAGATGTTCAGTTTCCCTGAGTTTATAGGCTTTCTGTGATTTGTATTGTTGAACTCTAACTTTAGTCCATGGTGATCTGATAGGATACAAAGGGTTATTCCCATTTATTTGTATCTATTTATATTTGACTGAATATGTGGTCAGTTTTAGAGAAAGTTCCATGGGGTGCTAAGAAGAATGTATCTTTGTTATTTGGATGGAATGTTCTGTATATATCTGTTAAGTCCATTTAAGTCATAATATCTGTTAGCTCACTTATTTCTCTGTTCAGTTTGTTTCTGTCTGGAAGACATTGGTAAGAGTGGGGTATTGAGGGCTTGAGAGATGGCTCAGAGGTTAAGAACGCTGACTGTTCTTCCAGAGGTACTGAGTTCAATTCCCAGCAACCACATGATGGCTCATAACCATCTATGATGACATCTGGTACCCTCTTCTGTATACTGTTTACATAATAAATAAATATTTAAAAAAAAAAGAGTGAGGTATTGAAATCTCCCACTATTAGTGTGTGGGGTTTGATGTAAGGTTTAAGCTTTAGTAATGTTTCTTTTACATATGTGGGTGCCCTTATATTGGGGGCATAAATATTTAGGATTGAGATTTCTTTTTGATGGAGTTTTTTCTGAGATGAATAAGTAATGTTCTTCCTGATCTCTTTTAATTGAATTTAGTTTAAAGTCTATTTTGTTAGATATTAAGATAGCTACACAGGCTTGTTTCTTGAGTCCATTTGATTGGAAATTCTTTTCTCAACCCTTTACTCTGAGGCAGTGTCTGTTTGTTAAGTTGAGGTGTGTTTCTTGTATGCAGCAGAAGGTTCCTGTTTTCATATCCATTGTGTTAGACTGTGTCTTTCTATAGGTCCATTAATATGAAGGGATATTAATGACCAGTGATTGTTAGTTCCTGTTATTTTTGGTGGTAATGTGTGTATGTGGTAGTATGTGTGTGTGTTTCCCTTCTTTGAGGTTTGCTTCTGTTTGATTATGATACCACTAGAACCTAGTGGTTCTACAATATCAAGACCTGAATATTCTAATATAGAAGAAGCGGAGGAAAACAACCTTAAAAATATCTTTATAATGATGATAGAAGCCTTTAAAGAAGATATTAAAGAAGAAATGAAAGACTCCCTCAAGGAAATAAAGGAAAGGACAAACAAAAAAATTGGAAGAAAACAATAAACTTCTTGAAGACTAGAGAACTAAGAAAAAGAAAACAAACAGGTGATAGAAACAGTGCGAGACTTAAGAACTGAAATAGTAGCAATAGGAAGATGCAAACCGAGGCAATGCTGGAAATAGGAAATCTGAAGAAAGGAACAGGAACTACAGATGCAAGCATAACCAACAGAACACAAGAGATGGAGGAAAGAATCTCTGGTGTGGAAGATTCATTGTTGGAAATAGATATGTCATCCAAAGATGTCGTAACACAAAACATCCAGAAAATCTGGGACACCATGAGAAGATCAAACCTAAGAATAATTGGAATTGAAGAAGGAGAATACCAGCTCAAAGGCAAAGAAAATATATTCAGCAAAATCATAGAAGAAAACTTTCTCAACCTAAAAAAGGAAATACCTATAAAGATACAAGAAGCTTACAGAACACCATATAGACTAGACCCCAAAAATAATTCTGTTCGTCACATAATAACCAAAACACTAAATATACAGAATAAAGAAAGAATTTTAAGAGCTGCAAAAGAAAAAGGCTAAGGAACATATGAAAGCGGACCTATCAGAATTACACCCAAATTCTCAGTGGAAACTCTGAAAGCCAGAAGGTCCTGAACAGACATTCTGCAGACACTAAGAGATCAGGGCTACCAGCCCAGACTACTCTAACCAGCAAAGCTTTCAGTCACCATAGACAGAGTAAACAAGATATTTCATGACAAAACCAGATTGAAACAATACCTATCCACAAATCCAGCCCTACAGAAAGTACTAGAAGGAAAATTTCAACCTAACAAAGCTGGGAGTGTATTTTCAAATTGTCATCAGTAGTAAGTAGTTTCAAAGCTCAGACCACCAGTTAACTTCAGCTTCTCTGGAGCCTGCTTCTCTCCCCTCCTCCCTTCCCCCTTTCTCACATTGCCAGAGTCAGGCCACAGGTAGTGGGGGGAGGGAGGGCTACCTGTTTTTGTTTCAGTATGGATTTAAGAATTGTGTAGAAGAGCAGTTAAGGCTGGAGAGATGGCTAGCAGTTAAGACCACTTGTTCTTCAGAAGATCTGAGTTCAATTCCCAGCACCTATGTGGTAGCTCCCAACTGTCTGAAACTCTAGTTCCAGGAAATCCAATCGTTTCTTCTAACCTTCTCGGGCACCAGGCACACAGTCCAAATACATGCCTGCAGGCAAACCACACACATGAAATAAAAATAAATACATTTTTAAAAAGAAAAAAGAAAAAATCATCTGAAAGAACAATTAAGAATAAAGTACAAGTTTCCGTGCATGTGTAATGCAGTCCTTTGTCCTACCCCTGTGTACATTTCCCATGTGTGACAAAACTAACTCTTACCTTTCAGGCTATGTTGTCTGCTGACCATTGTAACTTTCTTCTTTCTTTTAATGTTACTTATGTTTATAGGTATTTTGCCCATATGATATATGCATGTGTCCCACATACATGCTTGGTGCACAAGGAGGCCAGAAGGGTATATCAGATCTCCTGGAACTGGAGTTAGAGATAGTTGTGAGCTGCCACATGGGTGCTGGGAATTAGACCCTGGTCTTCTGGGAAGACATTGAAATCTCTTTCCTGCTGAACTATCTCTAAACCCTTCCCCTACCCCCAGTTTTAACTTTTAAAGGGCTTAAATTATGGGCAGGCTACCTTAGCTCTTAAATGGAGAGGAAATACTTGTTTTTTGTTTTAGTGGAGTAGATTTGGTTTTATTTATTTATTGTATGTATATGAGTGTCTTGTCTATGTACCACCTGTATGCCTGGTGCCTAAGTGTCATGAGCAAAATCCCGGGCACTTCCCCAGTGGTCAACTGGAGACGAATTGGACAGAAAGCTCAGACACTCAATGGCGGTTCAATAACCTTTTACTGATGCTTATTCAGAATACACAATCCACATCAAACACATTAATTACACATTAATATAATCATACGACCTTTCTCGCCGTTATGTCCACACTTTCTGTCAATGCCCGACGGGGTGGGTGTAGTCAGACCTCAGTCGCTTGTTCGGGTGGCAATTCGCTCGGAGCCTTGTCTCCCCGTGCCTAGGATATGGGATCTGGTCCTTCAGCGTCCCGGGAGTCGACCAGGGTCGGAGGGAGTTTGACTGCAGAGCCTCCTCAGAGTTTCCAGGTGTTAGCTTCTGAGGGCTGGCTGGAGTCCCCTTTACTTCAGCCGTGAAGCTGCTTTGGGTCTGCTCTCCCTTAATATGCTAATTCGGTGGCCAGGCCTCATCACCCTAGCAACTGGGTGAGGTAATCCTTCTCACCTTATCTATCCCGGCCTTTCACTCTGTAACTCCTGATAGCCAGAGTGGGCTCTGGTGGAGTGCTAGGAGGGTGACCTTCTGCTTATCTTTGTTTCCCTCTGCACCTCTATCTATGTCTTCACACATTAAATTATGTCACTCAGGCTAGCCTAAACTTGTCCAAAGGACTTCCATTTTATGCTCTTTACACTAAGGAAGTCATAGGAGAGTGTCAGATTCCCCTGGAACTGGAATTAGTGGTTATAAGCTGCTACTGGTTGCTGGGAACTAGTCCAGGTCCTCTGCAAGAGCAGCAAGCACCCTAACTGCTGAGCATCTCTGTAGCCCCAGTTTTGTTGCTTTAGTAACTGTCTCACTCTTTATCCTGGATGTATACAGAGTATATGGTGTGCTATGTATGTAACCCAGCTAGTCTTGTACTTGTGTTGGGATTATAGGCAAGTGTGAGCTACCTTGCCTTGCTAGATCTTATTGAATTTTCAGTCTAAATATATGTTTATATGTGCAAATGTTATTCCAATTTAATGCTGTCAGCATTTGCAGATCTTGAGTCTGTGCTCTGAGGAAATAATTTACCCATGACTATAGCTCATTTTCTTTTTCATATAATTTTGTGTTTTGCTAAGGTATAGGTTGTGGTCTCTGTGTTGAGGTTTTCAGCTTTTAGGCTGCAACAACTAAATCAGGCTGTGAAACGAATCTATAGGTATAATCAGCACTTTTAATGTTTCTTGCTGTCAGAGGTAAGGGACCTTGGAAATCAAGTGGTCCAGTAAACTTATTCCTTTAGAAGTTTTAGAAACTTTCATAGTATGTGCACATGTGAAGGTCAGAGGAAAATTTGTGTGGCTAGTGGCTCTCCCATTGATCCATCTTGCCAACCCCACTATCAGTATTTTTAAGAGAATGAATTAGAAAATACATGTGCACTGAATATAGCATCAGTGCATTTTGTAAAATGTTTTTGTCTTTAAAATATGTTATGTCCAGCATTTTGTGCTATTGAATAGAGGTAAAATCTGTTTCTTGGTGTGAGACGCATCAAAAGCTGACAAAAAGTTGTTTAAATGGTAAGTTTAAATTTTCTTTATGTTGGTTTTTTTTATTGTGTTAGTTTTTTCCCCCATGAAATAATTTAGTATAAAATAAAGGTCAGTTAGAGGAAATTGTGGGCTGAGTTTGCAGAGAGATTAACTTTCTGATACTCTGAAGATTTGTCTGCCAGCATCTTGTTTTGAGTTGTCTAAAAGAGATACCAAAAGCAACTTCTGTGGGTGATCACAGAGCTACACTGCTTCATTTCAAATCTAGCTCTCATACCCTCCCATTATTTAACTTCAAACATATATTCTGTGACTTACTGAGCCTCATTCTCATCTCCGCATGTGGTACAATGGTGGGCTAACAGGGAGCTTAAGAAGAATAAAGAAATAGATGAGTCTGAGGTGCTTCTGTAGTGTCTAGAGATAAACATGCTCTATCAACAAGCCCTGGGGATTGTCAATATCAGGCAGCTTGAAATGTTTTCTTAAATAATAACCAAGCATTCTTGTTGACTTTTGCATAGTTGATGAAATGACCATGTCTTTACTGATTCCCTATGTTATTTTCTGTTTTTAAAAGGTCATTGAGGACACCAAAGAAAAAAGAACCATCATCCACCAAGCTATTAAATCTCTCTTCCCAGGATTAGAGACAAAAACAGAGGTTAGAGAAGGCAGGAAATACATCATAGCCTACCATGCAGCTGGCAAAAAGGCTTTGGCAAGTAAGTGTAACACTGGCTGGCTTTCTCCTACCAGGCAAGTAGGAGGGGCAGGACCTCCTACTTCCACCTCCCACTCCCCTGCTTTATTCACATTCATGCCTTGCCATTGTACAAAGATGGGCAATAGTCATTTCAGATGTAGAGCAATCCTGCGCTGTCTGTCCCGTGGGTATTCAGCCTGGTATGTGAGTGAAGATTTACAAAAATCTCAGTGGTACCTGAGAGACCCTGTTCAGTGAAGAGCAGAGTGGGCTGATTGCCAATTCAAGAAGAAAGTTATTGCTCACTGTGTGTTCTTAAAGGAAGAAAAAACCTTTAGATGACTAGAAATGCTGACCTCCCCTCCCAGGGGCATATTTCCTGTTCTGCTTCCCAAACATGTGTATCTTCACTCACATACATGAAACATGGGATTTTAAGAAGTTGACACTTCATCTGAGTCTGTCTTTTGTTGGTTATTGTTCAGTCAAGGAGAATATGTTGTCAATCATGTTGATAATTAAGTTCTGATGTATTCTAGACAGCCATGAGAATTCCAACTTGCCTATATCCCTAAGAACAATTAGATATTTCTTGTTTTTTCCATCAAATCAGTTCATACATTTTTCATGAAAATTATAATGGAAGATAGTTATTTTTTTATTCTCCTCTTATACCAGTATCTTCCCTATTAACATTCAGTTATTTCAAAGTGCATATGTCACAGCAACCTCTCAGGATGATGTCATAAGAGACTTGAAGCCATTAGGATACTTTCAATATCCCCTAAGTGAATTTAAGAGGTAATGTAGTAATATAAATGAAAATTCCATGTTTGTAATGATGCTTCCAGTGAAATGAAAGGGCTTAAGAAAAAAAGCCAGGTTGACCACCTGAAAAACAATCAAACCAAAATGAGAAGCATTCAGTAGTTGAAGAGGAAATGGTAGAGATCAGAGACCTGTCAACTGATACCAAAAAAAGGGGATGCGGGGCAAAGCTAAGTATGATGTCTGTAATGGGAAGCTGAGGCAGAAGGAGCTACCTGTTGCTGTTTGATTCTGTAATGTCTAGGTCACAGTGTAAAATAGTATCTTACCATCCCTCTGTCAGCCAGACTTGAAAAGGAGTCAGTGCCAACAGAAGTGATTTCAGTGACTATGTTTCTGTATTTTCAGTTTTCCCAAGGTCATTATGTCACTATTCCAGATGAGGACAAAAGGTGATTGACTTACCACATACAATCATGGGCACATTGGCTCTTAATTCTCCCATGGATGCATTTGGGGAGACTTCAGTTGATCAATATTTGGTCAATAACCACACTATAGAGAAGAAAAGCAAGGTCTTATTCTGCTAGTGTGGTCCAGAAGACACAGATTGTAAAAGGCACAAACTATGTTTTTGTCTGGTTGCCTCTTTAAAAATAACCTTATTTCTTGGGCAGTGCTGTATTTTGTGCAAGGAGGAAGTAGTCTTTATCGTTTGTCCCATCTTTTCATTTAAGTAACAGTACCACATCTTGTTCTGTTTACATCTAGATATTCTGTGCTTATGTCATAGCCACCTTTTTTGTTTGTTTTTGAGCTGGCATAGCCCTGGCTGGGTTTGAACTCACTTTATGAATCTTTCTGGTCTCAAACTCAGAGATCCACTTGTCTCTGCCTCCCAGGTGCTGGGATTAAAGGTCTGTGGCACCATACCCAGTGCACTCAAGTGCTCTCTCTCTCTCTGTAATTTTCTTAAGATTTTATAAATGAGTTATGTGACACAAAGCACCCCCTCTCTGTTTCGCTTTGAACATTCTGAGTAACATAAAATATTTTACCTTTCAAAAAAGCAGATTGAATTGGCATTTGCCCAGAGAGACCTGAACCTCTTGGACTGGAGGGCTGTGGCATTTAGTCAAAGATAGGCTAAATCTGTCTTCTTAGTTCTCGTCTACCTCTAGCTGAAACAGTCACTTGGGAGGCTGCATTCAGCCTTTTCTCATCCAGTTCTCCTGCCCCAAGCTGAGAGTCGCCTAAAGGAAAAGTCACCAAGAAATCAGAGAGAACAATAATCTAGAGGCTGATTCATGGCCCTGAAAATGGAGCCCAGTGCCAATGACAGTGTGTTTGGACGTAGCCTGTAAAGCTTTGCTATTTATGTTTTGAAGCTCATCCACTGACAAACCCTGGTGTAAGATGTTATTTGTGGATTATTTTTTAAATTTTATTTATTTATTTTGGGGTGTCATGTAGCCCATGCTGGTCTTAAACTCCTGATCCTTCTGGCCTCACTTCCACCTCTCAAGTGCTGGGGTTTATAAGTGTCCACCATCACAGCCAATTTTTCTTTTTCTTTTAGTTTTTCAAGACAAGATTTCTCTGGGTAGCCCTGGCTGTCCTGGAACTTGCTCTGTAGACCAAATTGTCCTGGAACTCATAGAGATCCATCTGTCTCTGCCTCCCAAGTGCTAGGATTAAAGACATGCACCATCACCATCCAACCAAGATTTACAGGATTCTTATACCTTCCCCAAATAGAAATGTGCTTTGTGAAACATAGGCTTGTTGACTTCTAAATCATAGTACCTGGTATTAGAAATAACCACTTATTAGATCTCAGGCATATTATACTAACCCAGTCTAAAAAAGATACAGTGCTTTCTCCCAAGCATGGTAGATTTTATATAATTATTACAATATTATACTAGCAGGTTACAAATTGATATTTTGAAATTATATGCATCCTAACTGCTTTCAAGAACTTGTTTTTAACCACAAAAAATCTGGAGCTGGCCATAGTAGCAAACTTGTATTATTTCAGCACTCAGGGAATCGTGTATTCATTGCTAACCTAAACTACATAGTCCAAAGGGGCTACTGCCTCCAGGGAGGAAAAACCTATTTTATGACATATACAAGTTCTTTGTGCTTTCTGAAATAAATGGTTCCCAAGCAGGGTTTCTGGACCTAGGGCTCTACCTGCCAAGAAGAAGGAAATGCTGACACAAGTGTCGCAGGACAGCCTCCACAAAAGGAAGGAACCCAAGAAACACAGTGGAAATTGCTCCAGATTTGATGAGATAGGGACTCAAAAATATGCCCCTCTCTTAGCAACACAAGAAATCACTGATGTCTGTTTCCTTAAGTGGTTTGGTATTGGAATGATGAGGCTGGAAATGAATTTACACAGTAGGCTAAAACAGAAAGCAGTATATACAGAGTACTTTTTAAATTAATCAGTGGATCAAGGAGAAAGGACAAAAATATAGTAAGGAGAAGAAGACAGATGTTTGACGTCAAAGGTAACGGAGCCATGAATGTATTCATATATGAAACACAAGGGCCAGAGAAAGGGGACAGTAAAAATTTAAGAACAGCAGGACAGACAGTGGATTGTGCAGGATATTGAAAAAACTGAAAGGTTGGGGTATGGGTGTGTTGATGAAGATGACCTTGAGGAAGCAGAAAGAATATGCTGCATGCCACTCTAGCACATCGTCTTCCTAGGGCTACCTACATCTACCTCTGGGCTTTGTTTCCCTTATTAACTGGTTTTCTTCAGTGTAGGTCTGGACTGCAATGTCATACCTTCTGAGGGTAGAACTAACTTTGTCAGAATAGGAAATGCATTGCCAGCCTCAGAATTCTTTGCAGATGTATTATAAATTGGGAATGCCTCAGAAATGTGTGAAAGTTGCTCTAACTTCACTCAACTTGAAGGTTAAGTGTACATTACTTAGTATTCTCAGAGGCTGTAGCTTTTATAGAGTTTTTGCTTATTCAGTTTCTCTCCAGTGGAAATGTTTTACTCTTGTATATTGAGTATTCTTAGAAAATGAATATTTATATTTGTGAGTGACAGAGGTCATTGAATTCATGTTCTGTGCTTGAGTTTCCTAATAGGAAGTGTATACATGTGAGCCAAACTCACTGGTTTGTCCTGGTTTCTGCTAAGGGAAGATAACATTTAGATTTTCAGTCTTGTGGCTACATTTATTTCTTTCCTTTGTACTTACATGTGAGTGTGCTGAAAACCAGAAGTTAAAATATGTAGCCCTCTTTACCATTCTGTGCATACTTGACTATTTTATTGTGGGCATTTTCACCTCTGTGCCCAGATAGAGAAGGTAGTTCTGTATATCCATCATGATGACCAATATTCTGTTGTTTCTGTTTAGTCCATTATCAACCCACCACATTCCTCACACACACTTTTTGCCTTTTGGGAGCATTTTAAAATAAATTAATGTGACATGTCATTTTATTCATAAATTCTTCAGTACCTACCAATTGAGGACTAAAATCCCAAACCATTAACACATCCAATAAAATCAAAATGACATCTTAACATCTACTACCTAGCACATGTTCACTTTTCTCTGAATATTTTCAGAACTCTTAAACTCATACAGCTTGTTCAAATGATAATAATTAGACATGTGTTATAAATCATCTCTTAAGTCTTTTAATCTGTAAGTTGGTGAATATAGAAAATTTCTAATAATTATTCAACAGCATTTCAGTTTTTGTGGATTTTTTTGAAGGAGGAGGGTTGTTGTTTATCCAAGACAGGGTTTTTTTGTTTTGTTTTGTTTGTTTGTTTGTTTTGGTTTTGTTTTTGTTTTTTTACATATGAAAAAACCAGGACTTTATTTTCTAAAAAAAATAAAATAGAGTGACAAGAAAAAAAAAAAAGAAATATATAACAGTGCCATTGTGCAAAATGAATAATGTTGAGATCAGATGAACAGCAGAAAACTATATTAAATATAATTTTCAGATCCCAACCTGTTCATTGGTTGTGATTTGCAGCTTGGGTGTTCTTAACTTTATTTTTATTATTATTATTATTATTATTATTATTATTATTATTATTATTGACAGGGTTTCTTTGTGTAGCTCTGGCTGTAGACCAGGCTGGCCTCAAACTCACAGAGATCCACCTGCCTCTGCCTCCTGAGTGCTGAGATTAAAAGCATGCACCACCACTGCCCAGTTGATTTGAAAAATGTTTACATTTCAGTGCAGGAAATTTATAAAGGACACACACAAAAGAGGCCTGAAGCAAAATAGTAGTTCTGTTCTCACCACACTAGTCACGCACAGGGTTTTGAACATGTCTTAACATATTTACCAAAAAAAAAAAAAATCTGTGGAAGACAAAGTGTTCAATTCTAGTCTTGAGAATTTGCTGTATTCATAGGTAGACACACAGGTTAGAGGATGAATTGACATGTCCATTGTGAAGCTATTGAGACAGGAAGGCTGTATCTAAAGGGAAGTTTCCTATTTGTTCACTGTTTGCCTCCACAGCATCCCATTGTTAATGTCTGAATGGCTGTTGACCCACCACATAGTTACCAAGTGCTGTAGAAGTCTTCAGTATACCCTTACCATGCGGTCATTTGCATGTTCAGCACTTTAACAGTATTATAAATTAAACATTGCTCTCTTGTGCTCTTTATGCTGTGCATTTGGACAGAGGTCAGAACTGCAGCAGGTAAGAGTCATTGGTATTTTATGTAGACAATATGAAATACCAATGTTGTCATTAAGTGCTGAGTACAGGTAACTTTGCTTAAGTGGTAGTGACCTGGAAGGAAAAAAAAAAATGAAGAAGATGTTTCCCATTCACAACCCTAAGGAAATTGTGAGGACTTTATACCAAGAGCTGAGGAAATACTTATAATACTTTTCCTTATGTGACAAAAAATACATTCATCATGAAAAAAATTGGTTGTCGAGGCATGTGTGTGCTCTGATGGCTTTCTGGGTGGGTTACTGCCTGTCTACATTGCTTGAAGGTTCTTCACATCATAGATGACATCATAAATCATTAACCTGTTATCAAGAAGCGCTTTCACTTAAAGAAGCCTCTGAAGATTTCTAAGTTTATGAGAAAAGACTTTTTTAAGGACAGTTTTCAAAACAGGATGATTCTTTTTAGTTGATTGTACAAAATACTTTTTCATAATTTTCCTTTCAGGGAGTTTTTATGTCAATGAAACTGTATATGTTCCTTGAGAAAAGCCCACCTCTGTATCCTAGAGGACTTATGAATATTTGTAGTATCTCCAAATTATAGCTGTAGCTTATTTTTTTCAGAGACATGATTTCTTTACTATGAGAATTTTAAATCTAAATCTTGTATTGTTTAAAATGTGTTTCTAGATTGTAGCATAATTGAAATATTCAATTAAAAACAGTTTTAACTATCAGGGTATCTCAGGTCACAGACTGTTCATCTGTCCTCATAGTTGGCCGTTCATGGTACACTGACTCAGAAGATAGCATTTAACATGACTTGAGTTTTCACACACACTGACACCGTTAGAATCAGGCTTTGAATGCCAACTACGAGCTCTAACGTAGATATTAACTAAACTTTTATAGTAGACCCAGCTTTTGGAAAATTTACAAAGTCACTAAAGCAAGCCCTTACACGCTGTCTTCCATTTGTGCTGCTGTGTGTGGATGCTTGGCTGGGAAGCAGGAAAGGGATGGTCTGCTGTAACAGTTCTTCTGAGTGCTGGGATAGGGCCCTTGGTCATGATATCTGTTGATCCAGTAACCCTCAGGGCACCATGGGTTCCATGTATCTGCTGTTGGAAGATGGCTCCTTAGTCTTACTCATTTTCCACACCAGGTTCACTTCTCTTTTGATTTAAATGTGGACAGATAGTGTTTTAGTGTCCAGTTACAGAAAACTCACTATGATGTTTCATACAGCTATTTATGCTTCCTATTAGGCTGCATCTGATTGGACACTGAATGGTTCTGTAACAAAACATGGTCTCCATAGAGTTTGTTATGCTCTATATCTAACAACTATTTTTTTTTTTTTTTTTTTTTTTTAAAGATCCAAGAAAACATTCTTGGCCAAAATCTCGGGGAAGCTACTGCCACTTTGTTCTATACAAGGAAAACAAAGACACCATGGATGCCATCAATGTATTGTCCAAATATTTACGGTTAGTGTCTCATTTTTCTTCTTATACAAAGTCAATAAAAGAAGAATGTGTTCTCTTTTTTGATTCCAGTGTGAAAGAAGATCAGGAATTAGAGATCACTAAATGCCAAATGTGCTTTCTAATGGGAATGTTTGTGAGAAATATTCTAACCTGGTCATCTCTTTAAAGGCCCTGTTTCCAAATGTTGTATTATGAGATGCTAGGAGTCAAGGCTTTTTCCTAGGAGTTTGAGGAGAAAACAGGTCAACCATAAATACCATACCTAATTAAATAACATTTCACTTTTTTTACTTACTTCCTGAAAAAAGAAAGAGTCTGTGGTTTCTTGACATTGCTTCATTTTCAGGAAACTAGATGACCCTCCAAGGATGTAGGCAGGTGAAAAATAGTTACTCTGTGATATACAGTTAGAATTTCCCTGGGAGTATGCAAGTATTCTTCTATAGAACTTTATATATCTTCATATCAGAACTATGTAGCCAGCCAGGCAGTGGTGGCACACACCTTTAATCCCAGCACTCTGGAGGCAGAAGCAGGTGGATCTCTGTGTGGGTTTGAGGCTCTAGCCTGGTCTACAGAGTAAGTTCCAGGACATACAGGACTACACAGAGAAACCCTGTCTTGAAAATTCAAAAAAAAGAAAAAGAAAAAAAAAAAATCAAAATCCCAGTTTTAGCATTTGGCTTTTTTTTTTCTTTTAAGTGCAGAGTTAATAGATTATATTTAAGGTAAAAAAAGTCACATTACTCTAACTTCTTAAAAACTGAAGATATAAAATGTTCAGAGTGCTACATTGTATCTCAAGAATATTTTCCCCCTTTTTATCACAGTTTTATATAACTTAAATTGTTTCTGACTGTGGAATTATGCAACTTTTGTTTTTTGTTACTGGTTAGCCAGGTCTGAAAACCAAGTGATCCTACATTTTCGTCAGGAAAATCTTAACTAAAGTTTCTCCTTATTTTCTTATTATGCTAGTACACGTATTTTGAAGCAAGTTATTATAAATGTGCTTTGGTTAACATATGTGACTTCAGAATGCTTTGTTTCGGCCTCACCAGGGTAAAACCAAACATATTCTCCTATATGGGAACCAAAGACAAAAGGGCCATCACAGTCCAGGAGATTGCTGTCCTAAAGTAAGTGGGGTCCCCCCAGATTGACACTGCACAGGTCCTGTGCTCCCTTCAGAGGGCTTGGCCTTGCTTTACATTCATCACTGTCAACTTTATACCATGTGTCTGCCCTTTAAAAAGTTCTAGATATTTTTATTGCGTTCATCTATTTGTTTATTATTTATACACACTATGGCACATTTGTGGAAGTCAAAGAACAACTGGAAACAGTAAGTTCTCTCCTACACTGTGGGCCCCTTGCACTGGACTCAGGTTGGCACTGGGTTCCTCTACCTGCTGAGTCATTTTGCCATCTCAGCATCTGCTTTTTTGTAAATATTATTTTTCTATTTGATTTTTTTTTCACCTTGAATCTCTGTTTCTGAATAATTTTTAGAAGCCGTTTGTGATACAGCCAAAAGAATAAGTACACCAGGCCTGGAGAGATGGCTCAGTGTTTAAGAGCACTGGCTTCTCTTCCAGGAACCTGAGTTCAATTCCCAGCACCCACATGGCAGCTCAGACTGTCTGTAACTCCAGTTCCAGGGGACCAGACATCCTCACACAGACTTGCATGCAGGCAAAACACCAGTGCATATTTAAAAAGAAAGAGAGGATACGTTAATGTAGTGCCTCATGTTCTGTGTAGAGTCTTTTTTTGATTATGATGCTATTGTCTTCATGACATATCATCATGTTTCAGTTGGGTCTCAGCTAGGCTAGGCATTAAAGTGATAATTTGGATAAGAGAGCAAGGCATGGATTGCCTAAGTCTACTTGGAGATAAGAAAATATAAGTAGACAATACCAATGGGATACATGGCAGCCAGTGAAGGCAGTGATGGGCAGGGGCTGGGGCACTGATGAGCAGGGGCTGGGGTTGTCTATTATAGCAACACAGCCCTCCCATTGTTGAAATTTAGAAACCATTGATTTTTCTAGGATCTGAATCTCCTAAATATCTAATCTTTCTAATAATTTCATGGAATTGATAAGTTTCCTATTCTCATTATTAACATAGAGCTCTACAGATCTGCACTTCTCCTGTAAGGTCCTAATATTTGTGTCCAAGGAGGAAGAGCTATCTGAAAGTTTGTCATAACCAATTACCACAAAATTAACCTTGCATGCCAGTTTATCATTGGCAGATTCCATGTTAGGAGTTTTAGAAAGCAATTTATTATTCTTAAACTTCAAGCTTTCTATCAGTCTAGTTAATGTTTCATATTTAGTATAGGTATTAGACCTTTTTTGAGATATAAAATGTGTAGTCAAGCCAAGAAGTAACAGGACTGCGAGCGTGAAGCTCTCAAAAATATAATTAAGCAAGATGTTCTCGATTGTAGCAGTAAAACAGTTTCTAGATTCCTGGGAAGCTGTATTCTCTGCCTTTTTATTGAAGAACTTTCTTAAAAAGGAGAATTACTATTGCCTCAGACTGGGTGTAATGGTGATGTTTGGCCAGCAGATGTTGCAGGCGTTGCTCCAGTTAGTCAGGGTACGCTGGCTCAGACTTTCAGATTTGGCCTGCAATGAAAGGCAAACTCTCACAAAATCAGAACAAATTCTACAAACTGAAACAACACACTGAGAGAATCTGCTTGCCCTTGCTGCACAAGCAGACTGCCACCCCATTCAGCCCTGAGAAGGGCCCCTGCTAACTTTGGTGGGAGTGTGCACATAAGGAGGCACACCACGGAGTTACTGGTAGCCAGTTCTGTGGGATTGCTGTCTGTCACCATCTTCTTTGTTACCTTCTGCCCACAGAAAGTAGATTCCTGTGCATCTTTTATTTATACATTCCCGTTGCTGTTTAAGTACCATCATTCCAGTACTGTTATGCACAAGAGTAATTCAAGTGGGGAAGGAAAAGCTCCCCTAGTTGCCTTCTGCGGTCTTTCTAATGGTCACAGCCTTGGTGTGCCCTTGTTTTCTGCAGGATCTCATCCTTTCTCTACTCCTTTTTTCTTTAAAGAGTAAGTGCACAAAGACTCGCCCACCTGAATAAATGCTTGATGAACTTCAAGCTAGGGAATTTCAGCTATCAGAAAACCCCTCTGAAATTGGGAGAGCTTCAAGGAAATCACTTCACTGTTGTTCTCAGGTAAAGTCCTGCAGGTAGGAGCATAGATCTTGGGCTGGCTAGCTGGGTCTCTGGTCTGTTTCTGTATGTGTTGATATATAGATGGAAGGGCTGGCTGGGAGAACAAAGGCTGTAGGAGTGAGGAACAAATACTGTGTAGCATTTTTTTTCTGATACATGGTGTTTGTTCCTCCCTCAAAAGCTTCCTATAGCCTTCAAAAACCCTGTGTTCTTCAGGTCCAGTTCTGAAAGATAAAGAGCCTGTAATTTCATTTGTATGAGATGCCTAGAATGAGCACATTCACAAAAAGATGAGGTTATTTTTGCAAAGAGTTACTTGTTGGTGTAAGTTTCAGTTTGGGTTCGGGCATAGTTGCACATGCCTATAATCCCAGACTCAGGAAGCAAAGGCAGGGATCACATGGCTCCTTCAAGGTCAGCTTGGTCTACAGGGTTTACAAGATGGCCAGGAGCTATATGGTGAGATTTGCAAAATAAATTTCTTTTGGGGACAGTGAAAAAGTTTGGGACCTAGGTAGTGGTAGAAGCTGCATCACATCACACATATGCTTCCTCTTATAATAATTTGCACCTAAAACTGATTAAAATGAGCTGGTTCATGCCTTTTATCCCAGCACTGAGGGGTAAAGCACAGATTCAGGGGAATCTCTGTGAGTTTGGAGGCCAGTCTGATCTGCAATGCAACTTTCAGAACAGCCAGGGATACACAGAGAGATCCTGTCTCCAAAAAAAACCAAAGAACTGATTAAAATAACAAACCATCAAGGTCCTCAAGAGGTACAGAAAAGTTTGCAAAGGTGAGATAAAGAAGCCACTGTTATCATGTGCATCATGAAATGAGTTTGACTGTCCAATTTTTTTCTCTGTGTAATTTGGGTCCTTGCAGGAATATAACAGGAACTGATGAGCAAGTACAGCAAGCCATGCAGTCCCTGAAGGAGACCGGCTTCATTAACTACTATGGCATGCAAAGATTTGGGACCACAGCTGTCCCTACGTACCAAGTTGGAAGGTGTGTATTTGATTTTAGAACTTTATCTTTTTGTGTTTTGGAGTTTTGTCTTACTTTTCAAGACATTATTTCACTATGTAACTTTGACTGCCCTTGAACTCGCTATATAGACCAGGCTGGCCTTGAACTTATAGAGAATTGTCTGCCTCTGCCTATCCAATGCTTTATGAAAGGCATGTACCACGACCAGCTCTAACATTTATCTAAAAGAAGACTCAAAAAGGCTCTTTGTAAGATTTTATTTTATTTCAGTTAATGCGTGAAAAAGTGTGTTTTCTAAAACAAATGAGATCTGGAGAGATTGACAGCTCAGTAAAGTGCTTGCTGCGTAAGTGTGAGGTCCTGGGTTCAGATCCCCAGCACTACACAAAAGCCAAGTAAAAATTATTAGAGTAGAAATCACATCAGTAAATACTTGGTTTCATAAACATACTGTGGGAATCCCCCTGTCCCGCAAGGATTGTTACATAAAGTAACTATGGGAGTGAGAGTGGTGATAGCTACACACGGAATAAAATCTGAGAGAACTTATTCTTTGTTCTGTTTTAGCCATGATAGCAGTTGCACTTCAGGAAGGCTCCCAAGCCCCCTAATTGAACAGTAGAAATAGGGTTTTCTCTCGTCCAGTTTTTCAGTATCAAGTTGTATTTGCTTATATGATTTTACAAGGACCAAGAGATCAGTCTGCTGTGTGGCAGGCAGCTTCTGTGCCTCTCTTAGGCAGTGTTGTAAAGTGAAGGTAAAGTTCTGAGCCTCAAACTACTCCTCTGGAAAGTGGAAACAATACCAAATTCACAGAAGGATGAGATGATGTTTATGCAGCACCTATTTATATGCTTAAAATATACTAAGTAATTAATGAATAGAAATCTTTCTAAATAAAGGCAAGGTAGGCACAGTAGAGTTCAATATTAGGTGGCTAGTTAGGACTGATAAAGGCCAAGCCAGCTTGGGCAACATTGAATGATCTGTCTGCAAATTTAAAATAAGAGCAACAAGAAGAAAGTTTAGGACTAGAATGTGGCTTAGCTAACAGAGTCCTTGCCTACACACACCAAGGTGGTGACAGTATTGACACTTGCTCGAAGGACAGGTGGTCTTTTAGTTGGGATGTCTTCCTTGCCAGCAGCCTTCTTCTCAGCACGGGCCAGCAACCTTTGCTTCTTCTCCTGCTTTGTCTCTGGCCTGTACTTGTGGGGAAGCTTAAGCAGCTGAGTAGCTGTTTGCTGGTCCAGGGCCTGGGTGACCTGGTTAATGGCAGGAGGTACTTTTGAGCCGTTTATAAAGGTCAGCTCTTTGCTGCTGCAGTCTAATGTAGCAAGGCCATTTGATGAATCGTGTAAGATCTCTTTTGGGCTGTATGTCCTGCCCAATGCCAAAGTTCTTAGGCCTTTTCAAGAACAAAGGATTCACCACCTTTTTGGTCTCCTGTTTCTTGACGACGGGGGGGGGGGGGGGGGGGCACGCAGGGTCACCTTCTTCCCCTTGGGCATCTTGCTTGGCTGGAGGAGAGAGCCAACCTGTGTTTTTAATTAACTTAGCAGAAGCACAGCCATGTGGCCCTATAGTTTTGTATCCCAAAGAAAATTAGTGCAAATAATTGCTTTGTAAAGTGCTGTCATAATTACCTATAAACAGAAGTTATATATTATGCCCAAGTCAGTACAAGTTAGTTCAGAGTTCCAAACAATTTATTTTTACAATGTCAGACTATTTCCTAACTTCATAGAACTTACTGTATCACCATTGAGTTTCCTAGGGGGAATGCCAAGTCTCAGTATATGGTCAAACAGAACATGAACCCAGAATATATAAAGACAAGAAACAAAAACCTCATCTACCCTACCCCATAGCAAATGGGCAGCCCAAACTTTTTTTTAATGTTTTTTCTTAACATATATAAATTATATAGTCTAATTGGTTTCATTATCTTCACAAGTATGTATTTTCAATCATAGTCTTTCACACACACCTTCTTGACCTCTCCCTCCCTTCCCAATTTTCTCCACATTTACTTCACATGTGTTCTAAGTGTGATCCCATTAAGGTCCATTAGAGTTGTTTACAGAAGCATGGACAACTTATCACTGAAGAAAACATGCATGATCCCCACTCTATTCTATGACAGAGTATTGACAAGACCAATTTTCTGGAGATCTTATGTGAATAGTAACAGCTACTTTGAGTTCAACAGTGTAACAGGAATATTCTCAGCTCCCTACATTCTATCCACTTCCTTCTTTTTTGATGTTTCCTGCTCTTTAGAGGAAATGAAATAGATGTGCCATTTATGATGGGCATTCAGAAACTGAATCCAGGTCTTCTGCAGAGTGTATGTCTGTGTGGGGATTTGTGCATGTTGAATGTAATGCACACAGAGGCCAGAAAATGGCAGCAGATCTCTGGGGTTACAGGCAGCTGTGAGCTGCTGAGAACCAAAATCAGGTCCTCTGCAAGACCAATACCCACTCTTAGTAACTGAGCCATCCTTTCAACCGAGAGACAATTTTTATGGTAGATAGTGGTCACTGAAGTCTGTGTCATAATTTTCATACATACTTTTAAATTTAACAAACTAATAAGTGTTTTCTGTTGCCTTCTCAACAAATGAACATATAAAACTTAACTTATGCAAGGCTAAGTAAGTAAATAAATAAATGTTTAATTCTAGAGCTATTCTACAGAATTCCTGGACAGAAGTCATGGATTTAATACTGAAACCCCGTTCTGGAGGTGAGAAAAAGATTGATGTTAAAATTAAATGTATAGATTGCATAGCTAGGTATTCCTGGAATCAACGTTAAGTGAAAGGAACTGTGCAGGTTATTTTTAAGTTCTTGGTTTTTTATATTAAATTTTTTAACGCCATTTTATTTCATGGTTTACATATAAGGTTGAATTTTTAAAAACTGTATCCTGGCTCTAGATTTTTATTCATCTAACTTATCCATGCATGTTTAAATGTAAATTCATTTCTCCTCAATTATTATAAATTCTCTGAATTTATAGGAAACTTGTATTTCTGGCCATTTTGCTAAAACATAGTATAATGACTGAATTTTTCCAGGAAACTTCTCTAAAAAAAGGATTTAACTGATAGTTTATAAATTGTCAAAATAATAATACTCACTTTAGGTAACTTCATTTTCAAGCTAAAAAAAAAAAAATGTTTTTAATTTTAAAGCAAACAGTACAAGGGGCAAAGAAAGAGAAACCTTCTCCTTAGCTGAGGTGCTAAAGAATAGTAACTCTTGCTGTTCACAGAGCCAAGGTACATAGGGGTCCCATGTTTTTGCTTTTGGGCGACTGTGAGCTTCCTAATTACACATGAATGTTTTCCCAGGTTTATGTTCCCTATGAAGCATGTTAAGTAATGGACATTTTTCTGTTGGACTAGTTATTGTAGCTTCTCATTTCTTACAGCTGAAAAGGGATACTTGGTGAAGTGCAGAGAAGAATGGGCTAAGACCAAAGATCCAGCCTCTGCCCTCAAAAAGCTACCTGTCAAAAGGTGTGTGGAAGGGCAGCTGCTCCGAGGACTTTCCAAATATGGAATGAAGAATATAGTCTCTGCATTTGGCATAGTGAGTGCAATTTGTGAAGTCAGTCAATGACTCAAGGTGGTTAATACTTTTTAAACATAATCTTAAAAAATTTGAAAGAACATCAAATAAGAATCCTTTAGTGGTCTTCAAAGGAATTTATGTGATTATGCCTCATTCTGACCCCAAAAGGTGATGAGGTAGGAGACTGTGGGAAATGCTAATGGTGTTTATTAATATTGAAGGCACAAAAAAAATCTACAGAAAATATAATTGCCAATTTAATTTAACGTAATTGAATGGGATTTGAGAAATTCAGAACCCATTGTACAGTCATTTCTTTTAAAACTTTGTACTTAAGCACACAGGTAGGGGTCAGGACAGCCTTTGAGAGTCCATTCTCTCTTTATGCTCTGTCCCCAGAGACTAAATTTAGGTCAATCAGGCTTCACTCAAGCAGGCCTTTATCTGCTGAGCCACCGCTCTGACCCATTGTACATTCATTTCAACCCAGAAAATTGGTCATCATCTTCTTTGGAGCTTTAAACTGCCTAAGGAGGAGAGTTCAACTGGAAGTAGTGACGTGGTTGCCTCTTAAGTGTGTTAGGGTTAGGGTTAGGGTTAGGGTTAGGGTTAGTCGAGGGTACCGTATTGAGGGTACCGTATTGAGCACAGTCCATATATATGTATATAATACAGTACCCTTTGCAGTTGCTCTCCCACTGAGCTACATGACAGCCTCACAGTCAGATTTGAAGTCTGAGTTTCTTGTGTTGGGATTACCTTTAAATGTTCGGAATTGTTTCTTTGCCTATTTCCTCCCTTCTCTGCAGATACCAAGAAATAATCGCTTAATGTATATCCATAGTTATCAAAGCTATGTGTGGAATAATATGGTAAGCAAAAGGATAGAAGACTACGGGCTGAAACCTGTCCCCGGGGACCTTGTTCTCAAAGGAGGTAAAATGGCATGCTATTGTCAATCAGCCAAGTGAGGACTCAGATATTTTATAGCAGTGCTTTTGAAATCCAGCATGAATACTAGTTAAGAAAGAGATGTGTAGTAAGATGGAAAGGACACACAAGCTCAGGCTAATAGTTTTTTTTATCACCAATAAAAAAATATATGTGTGTTTTGAGTATACAGCTAAATCTGGGTCTCCAGCTAGTATAGCAGAATATCCTTTGGGCTTGTATTTGCTAAAAGTTCTTTACAAGCATTAATCTGGTTCTCAAAATATGTGTATTTATGGATGTGTTTCAGCATTTCATTGTGTCATCAGGGAATTTTTTGATTTATAAGTCTTTTATTTTTTTGAGACAATCATTACATTCACAAATAGCCCCTGCATTGCCAAATGTCCTCTGAGGTCAAAATTGCCCTTCATGATAACTACTGTTTCACACAGTAGTTCCAGGAGCATCCTCTTACTGTGGAATTTTGGAAAACTCTTTGCACTATTCACTATTGTGGGTCTGTGGCTCGCTCTTTCATTCTCTATATTGTTCACATGATCTGCACATCTTATTTACATACAAATTGTAATATGCAAGCTTTATATTAATATAAGCAGCTAAGTAGTTCACATTTATAACAATGAAGATTTCATTCTAAAAATCTTTTAAAAATTAATTTGTTGCTGCATTATCTTATAGAGATTTTATGGCATTTTCTATAAACCAAATAAAATTGTTTGTAATTACTGATAAAATTAATTCTTCCCTTCTGACCCATATGCCTTTTATTCTTTTCTTATTTCATTGAATAGGAGCCTGTGGTAAAATGCTGAGAAGTAAATACAGACACCCTAGTCATCATTGAATTACTGAACATAATAGAATGGTCTGAAACATTAACATAAGAAATGTTAATATGGGTCTAGAGCTATGGCTTAGCTGTAACAAGCACTGGCTAGTCTTCTAGAGCAGCCACGTTAGATCTCTTGACACTTACATGGTGGCTCACAAAAGTTAGCCCCTATCAGGATTCCAGCTTATTAGAAAAGCTAGGTTTTTAAGCTTCCTGGGCCTCTGCACCTGGACTCCTTGTACTTTCAACTCACTGATATATGTTTAATTTTTAGGAGCCTGAATTTATGAAAATGTTCTTTCTTAACCTGCTGTTTACTTGTGGATTTGCAGCCACAGCCACTTATATTGAGGAAGATGATGTTAATAATTACTCCATTCATGATGTGGTGATGCCCCTGCCTGGTTTTGATGTTATCTACCCCAAACATAAAAGTAAGTTCTATATTTGACTCAAATATTTAAAACAAGTGTAACTCAGTTAAGCTACCAGTATCCAAGAGTAAAGCAGAGGAAAATCAATATTTGAAACATAATCTTAAAGTTTTCTTATGGTACATTTTAATAGATATTAGCCTTCAGAAACCTATAAACAGCTGAGTGTGATATAATCCAAGCAGAAGCTGAAAGATCCCTGTGAGTTCAAAGCTAGCCTGGTCTACAAAATGAGTTTCAAGCCAACCAGAACTACATAGAGAGCCCTATGTAAAAATGTTTAAATATATCAAAATAAATTTAATTAAAAATAAACATTAAAATATATAATTAAATGTATTTCATTATTTATGCAGTGTATATATTATATGTGTGTATACATAGGTATGTGTACATATACATATATATAATATACACATTACACACTTTTTTTTTTTTTATTGGTCTCCTGGGAAGGACTATATT
This sequence comes from Sigmodon hispidus, assembly GCA_004025045.1. NCBI lineage: Eukaryota > Metazoa > Chordata > Mammalia > Rodentia > Cricetidae > Sigmodon > Sigmodon hispidus. Next base: position 45,169 of record PVIH01002543.1, read on the forward strand.
CAGAAGCATAATTTAAATTAGAAGCTACCCCACTGCAGTGTCATGGGCCTATGATCCCAAGTGCTGAGGCTGGTGGATTGCTTCAGCCTATAAATTGGATACCAAACTGAGAAAGGAAAGTTAGAATCCTCTGCTATTACTTCCCATTCTCCAGACTTTTTGTCATTATTTCTGCTACTACCTTTATGGTAAGGGGAAGTCTTGCAACTTCTCTGCTTTGTGATTCAGAGGTGGGAAAGGAACAATTTTGAGCCCTTTGAAAGAACTGACCCAACACTTAGTCAGCACTGGCCTGTGAGTAGTATTTTTCTATTAAAATAGTTTTTTCTTTGTCAAAGGGCCAGAGTTCTACTTAGTACTATTAAATTCTTTGAATTTTTTAAGATTACCTTTTAATCCCAGCACTTGGGAGGCAGAGGTCAGCCTGGTTTATAGAATGAGTTCCAGGACAGACAAGGCTACACGGAGAAACAAAAAAAACTTTAGGACTAACAGCCTTCTTGGACTTCCGCTAGCCAAGTTTATAGAAATCTCATAAGTATATGTAAGTCATCCACATTGCTCTGCTTCCGGTACCTACAGTGGCTAATGTCACTGAAGAGAAGGGAGTGGGCTGGAACAAGAGAGAATAAAAGGGACTGGAGAGATGGCTCAGCGGTTAAGAGCACCATCTGCTCTTCCAGAGGACCCGGGTTCGATTCCCAGCACCCACATGGCAGCTAACAACTGTCTGTAGTTCCAGTTCCAAGGCAAACACCAAGGCAAATAAATAAATAAATAAAGTTTAAAAAAAAAGTGACTTATTAAAAAAACTAATCTACATAACATTTAAAAAAAAAAAGAGAGAGAGAATAAAAAAGATGAGCAGGAAAAAGTGTATGTGATTTACTTGGCAGCAACCAAGGAGAGGGCTCAAGCTGCTGAACCTGGTGCTTGCCACCCAGCTGCCAGGAGAGTCTGTTGACTCTGTCTTCCTGAGGTACAACTTTTCCTTTTTGATGCAGGCCAGAGCACAAGTATGCTTTTTCTGGGACTTTGGGCTTCCTTTCTCTAAACACATACACACTGTTTTTTGCCCTCATGGCATGACTTTCTCTGTTCCTCTTCTCCATCTCCCTCCTCTAAATAGCTGCTGAGATCTCAGCTTGTCTTCTTTAGAGTTTATCTGTTAAGCACTGATAAAATGGTCCTTTTAAGAAAAATTCAAACCCTTGTTTTAGTCAGGATCCTCCTGGAATAGATAGTATAAATAGAGATAGGAAAAGGGATTTATGACAGACCATGGCTCAATTTTAGCTATGGAGAAGTCCCAGGTTATCTGCATGCTAGAGATCCAGAGAGGCCATCGGTCTGTCAGACTGGGGCTAGAGGTACAAGAACCTAGGATCTGATAATATAAGTCATGAAGTCCAGGAACAGGAGAAAATAGTGTCCCAGGTCTTGGGGAAAGAGAGCTCCTTTGCCTTTCTTTTGCCTTTTGTTCTGTTCAGGGCATGTCCACATTAAGAGTAAATCTTCCACACTGAGTCATCTGATTTACATGCCAGCCCCTTCCAGAACTACCATCATTGACACTAATACTATTGAAAGAGAAACCCAGGGGAATTTGCTTTTGATCAGACCAACTAACTGGGCTCCTCTTTCAATAGCAGTGGGACAGGTTCAGCTAAACATGAGAGTAAATATTTACTAGTTTGCTATCCAAGTATCTTAGTTTTGTTTGTGTTCCTGTGATAAATCACCATGACCAGAAGCAACCTGGGGAGAAAAGGATGTATTTGGCTCGCACAACCCAGTCACACGCACTCTCTGAGGGAAGTCAGGATAGGAGCAGACACAGGAACTGGAGGAACACTACTTACAGGCTTGCCTCCTCTGACTTTCTTAGCTGGCTTTCTTAGATAACCCAAGAACATCTTCTAGGGACTGCACCACCCACAGTGGGCTGGACCTTCCCACATCAGCTAGAAATCATGATTTCTGCAGGAATGCTGAGGCCGGTCTGACGGAAGCAATTCCATAGTTGAGGTTCCCTCTTCCAGGCAGGTGACTCTAGTTTGTGTCAGGTCAAGGTGATGCACTGAATCAGTCATCACATAGTAATGATGATAATGTCCCTCCTCTTTTCTCAGTATCTGAAATTTGGCTGGTTCCAATAAAAAAGTAAATTTAGCAGAACATTTGACAAAGCCATTCCTGAAACCCTGTAGTCATGGAAGGGACCTACCATAATAGAATAGTTAAATATTTGTCTATAGAACTAGTTCCAGGGCAGCCAGGATTACACAGGGAAACCCTCTCTCAAATAAAGCAATAAAGTATCTGGAGTTCTTGTTGAATAGTCTTACCCTGGATCAGATAGGACCAAAAATGTCATTGGAGAGGCAGTTAGAAGAACCAGTGAAATTGCTTATAGCTCCAATGCTTATGAATGCATGTAGAGAAGAGCTAACAATATTTCAGAGAAGTCAACAGTCAGAGCCTAGGAGAATTACCCAGAAGGGAGAGGCATTCTGTTGGAATTATATTTAGCAAAACACTGTTTCCTAGGTTTCTAGGAATACCCTGTTTACAGTCTCTTTTTTTTAGATAACCTTGTTTACCTTAATTGAAGCATTTTAAATTTTAATTTTTTTTTCAGAACTCTGGAAATCACCTTTTCTATCCCAGCATCATCTTAGTTATGAGATTCAATATTTACTGTGTCTCGGATCCATTTTTCTAGGGTGTTGATCTTGCCCTTAACAGCCTAATTACCCTTATTTGTCTCCTTCTGAATTTGGTATTATTTTAATTATTGTTGAAGACAATCTTTGAAAGAAATCAGTGAAATTTTTGTTTGTTTGTTTGTTTGTTTGTTTGTTTTGGGCTGGAGGGGTCTGTATAACTTTTGTAAATGACTCAGTTTTCTTTCCTACTTTTAAAATTTTGCCCCAAACATTTAAGGCTACAGCATGACATAAAACCAGGATATGCTCATCATATAAAGATTGCCTTTCTACATTAGCATAATCTGCCTCTCCAAGAATTTGGTTTTGGGAGTTTTTAGTACCTCTAGCTTTATTGTGTTATTTAATGAGCTTAGCCTCATTTTTCCACAAAGTCCTCCATTGTATTTGGGGGCCAGCCTCCAAAACTGTTATAACCAAATCTATCCAGTCTTGAGGGATAATTCTATTAGAAATTGACTGTGAGTCTAACATCTGCTTCACAGATGGTGAGTGCATGCCTTTTCAGACTGTTGCTTCCTTGAATCTCCTCAACTCTAACATCTACACAGGAGTCCACTGAGCTTTTACACAGTCTGGGGGATTTCTATCATGTGGCAATTTCTGTAAGGTTATTGAATAAATTAAGGTTGGCTGTTTGAAAATATCAGACTGTTTTTCTGTTACTATATAGTAAGTTTTTCTAAAACTTGTGCCTTGGTACTCATCAACCAACTTGGCATTCATATAAACCAACTTTTTATAGCTAAGACAAGAATGATTAAATTAATATTTATAATGAACATTACATAAATCCCATGTACATTAATTACTTTCTCATCTAATTGTTCCATTTTTAAACTGTCTAGCATATTATCAAGCAGAGACCAAACTTATTCCATTTTAATAATATTTCTCATTTTTTAATGTTGGAAAAAACTTTTTTTTTTTTTGGTAACTAATTTCCCCCTATTAAAAAAAATCCCAATTGACTCACCAAATCTGCTGACAATGACAATTCAAATGATGGTGAAGTGAGACAGCTACATAGTATGGCAGCAACCCTAGGAAGGGGTCCAGTGCAAGCCACACCCCACTGGGAGAGGAAACCTGCTGTCTCAAAAACATACCCAGGGGATCACAGGGAAGAAACACATGTGATGATGAGAGGCTAACTCCAAAAGGAAAACCTAGTCATCAGGTTAGTGACTCCTGCCATGTGTAGCTCTGACTTATGCCGGTGTCTGCAAAGCCACAGGCAAGTAGCTTTTTTTGTGAATTTGTGTCCCACGGCAGGCACTACATGTTGCTGATGTTTCGAGAATCCTAGCCAGGTATTGGGGAAAAGCTGAAAGATCAGAGAGATAGAGGAACAAGCCACAGCCACTTCTCACCACTACTGAATCCTCAACTGAAAGGAAACAGGTCCTGCCTCCATGAATCCTCAGACTGAATAGGGAAAGCGAAGGGAAGTGCAGGTCAAGCTGAAAAGGAAGGGGATGTGGTAATATATATATATATTTAATAAAATTAGTCTGGAATATCAGAGGACAGAGCCATCTCTTACAGCCTTTTTTGTTTGGGGTTTTTTGTTTTTTTTTTTTTTTTTAAAAAAAAAACTTTATTTATTTATTTGCCTTGATGTTTGCCTGGAACTGGAACTACAGACAGATGTTAGCTGCCATGTGGGTGCTGGGAATCGAACCCGGGTCCTCTGGAAGAGCAGATGGTGAGCCATCTCTCCAGCCCCCTGTTTCTTTGTTTTTTCGAGACAGGGTTTTCTGTGTTAACAGTCCTGGCTGTCCTGAAACTGATCTGTAAAACAGGCTGGCCTTGAATTCATTGAGATCCTTCTTCCTCTGCCTCCCAAGTGCTGGGGCTAAAGGCATGAACCACTGCTGCGTGACCGACCTTGAATTCCTGCCCTCTCCCACCTTACATTTCTTTCTGTCCCTAGCCATATAACTTTCTGTCTCAACAACCTTCCTAGTGCTGGGATTAAAGGGGTGTGCCACCACTGTCTGGCTCTATTTCTTTTTAAAACTGGGTTAATCTTGTATTGTTCAGTGTGGCCTTGAACTCACAGAGATCTGTCTTAGTGCTAGGATTAAAGGTATGACATAACTGCATGACCTCTATGGCTAGCTTTGTCCTCTGATCTTCAGGCAGTCTTTATTTAATACATAATGTATCACCACAAACATGTTTGCTGTAGAAGGAACTTTCTAATATTATGGTTTGTGTAGTAGTCCCCACAGATGACATGTAAAGGGCTATTAGAGAGCCATCTCCAGTGGGCTGAAGTGGACCAGATGGCTTCTATGGTCTCCTGTTTTTAAACATTTAGAGTCACTGTGTATAAATTGTCTTTAGAAACTCTGTGTAAAGTAGTCTTTTGAAGTTATCTTGGGAACTTTATGCCACAGCCCTATAGCTAATTACAAAAATAAAACCACTAAATCTAGAGATACATTTTAGGCCAGGTTGCTAAGTTATGATGGTTTTATAGCCTCTGGTTTATAAACTAGATTTATATAACTAACTTTATTAGGACCAAGCTTACATGCTATGCCACCTATAGTCCAAGTTAACCTGCTAACAGACTGCATTCCAATTAACTGTTTGTGTTTTGGACCAGTTAGTGAAGCCTACAGGGAAATGCTCACTGCAGACAATCTTGATATTGACAACATGAGACACACAATTCGAGATTACTCCTTATCTGGCGCCTACCGAAAGATTATTATTCGGCCTCAGAATGTCAGCTGGTGAGTAGACTGATACAGAATTGGAGTATTTTATAGAATCACAAGTTTTTACTGTGTGTATGTGTTTCTGTGCTTAGAACCTAGTATGTAAATGCTCCATAGTTGTTAACTGTCCTGTTACTACTGCCACCAATTGGTATTTTTCAGGTAATTAAGAAATTAATGTTGACTATAGTCAGATAGTAAAAGTTACTTCTTTTACATTTTGTTGGCATCCCTGACTTACTGGACAGATATACAAAAAAAAAAAAAAAAAAGGTGAGTTTTACTTACCTTTCTCTGTAAAACTTTCATTTGCTTCTGGAGCTAGAAAGATGGCTAAGTGTTTTAGAGCACTGACTGCTCCTCTAGAGGACCAGGGTTCAGTTCCCAGCACTCATATGGCAGCTCTGTCTGTAACTCCAGCTCCAGGGGATCTACACATCCCTGTCCGGCACTCATGCATGGTACACAGACACACATTCAAGCAACACATACATACAAAATAAATTAGAATTTATATATATATCTATGTATGTACATACACAGACACACACACACATATTTGTTGTTGTTTAAGATACCTTTGATATTTTTGCTTATTGCCAGGAAATGTTCTTTCTTTCATCTGTTTTTTTCCTGGTGATGGGCATGAAGTTCACATAGTTGTATTTGACCATATATTGCTCTGAAGAGCAGTTTCTTTCATAAGAAGATAATGACAGTGGTATCCACAGTGAAGGAAATGGAAATGCCATGGTTACTTCTACTTCACCTGTACAAAAAAAGCCCACCATAGTAGAGAAACCTTCCAAATCATTTCCATCATCTGATAACATTTGTTGTCTATTATAAAGTAATAGAAAAGTGGTTGTTATGCATTAAATCTGGCCTATCCAGGGAGGGCCTATTAGTGAACTTGTATGTTTTTCTTGATCCACAAATGGGGATGGCTTTGTGCATTTATGAGTGTTCACATTTATGCTTATCTTCATGTATTTTGAAGGGAAGTCGTTGCATATGATGATCCTAAAATTCCACTTTTCAACACGGATGTGGACAACCTCGAAGGAAAACCACCACCAGTTTTTGCTTCTGGTAAATCAAGATGTTCACAAGTTGTTTTCAACTGTCTGTGTGTGTCTGTGTGCACGTGGCAAACATAGACATTAGAGGACAACTTGTGTGAGCCACTTCTCTTCACTGTGTGGGGTCCCAGGGGTCAAATCAAGTCATCAGGCTTAGTGGTGGGTACTTTTACGCAGTGAGCTGTCTTGCCAGCCCCGCCTGCCCTGGTACCCTGAGTCAAGTTACCACTCATGTATTCTCATTTCCATGAGGACCCTTGGGGAACAGAATCCTAAGGAAAGGGTGTAGCTTTAGGGGGAGCTTTGGTCAGCCTGCAGCCACTTTCAGTCTTTGACCATGCACTTCTTTCTTGCCTGGTAGAAGGCAGATATAGGGCTCTGAAGATGGACTTTTCTCTTCCTCCTTCTACTTATGCCACCATGGCCATTCGAGAAGTGCTAAAGATGGACACCAGCATCAAGAACCAGACCCAGCTGAACACAAACTGGCTCCGATGAGTAGTGCATTCTTCAGATGGGAGACACGGACAAGTATCTGCTCCATGACCTCCTGTTCTTTCTTTTTTAATTGCTTTCCCACATTTGATTTTTAAAACTTTTATATAAAAAAAGGATTATTTGTATTTTTTTAAGTTTTTATCAGCTTAAAGAAATAATTTGCAATATTTGTACACTTACACAAATCCTGAGGTTCCTAATTATAGCTCAGAAAATATAAATTGGTCAGAATATACTTTAGGTGCTTAAATCCTTGTACAGCATCAGCTTTTTGGCTTTATAACAATAAAAGAAACTTTGATTTAAAGTAGTAGTTTTAGGTTGCTGCACATCTAAAGTACAAACAAGCACCAGGAATTTTTATAAGTTCGTGATGTACGTAGTGGTTTATCTCAAGAACAAATGCACCAAATAGATCTTGACTATGAAATTAGAGTCCATACTTGACACACTGTACTCATATTGGTCCAGTGATAACATCCACAGGTTTACAAACACAACTGGTTTTCATTGTGTGGCTGTGTGTCAGATTCAGGTAAGACTTTATATAAATTGTAGCTTTCAGTGGCTTTTGTGATTATAATGTCATCCTCTTTCAGGGGAGCCTTTTCCTTGACATGTGTGTGATTTTTATTGGTTAAGGTCTAGTCTTACTCTAGGTGCCTTTTACTTTTAGGACTCTTTCCACTGGACTCAAAATTAAATAGTGATCAAAAAGAAAATCCTGTCAGCCATGCTGACCTGTCACCAGAAGCCTAAGCATTTCCATCAGAGATGCCGCAAAACACCTTCCTCTGAAAGGGTGGATATGCCTTTCTGAAGTTGTGTGACATGACTCCACTAATTTTATTTTTATTATTTCTAGAAGCAAATATAATAAATATTTTTAAGAACTCCTTTCTGCTAATTATGTAAATAAATAAATAGTCTAAAACTGAATGCATGTAAAAATCTTGTCCCTCACCCAAGGAAAGCAAGGTGCTTAGTGAGTGAAGGGTCCTTGGCAAAGGTGATCAGGTGTAGGATGTGAGAATCCACTGGAGTGACTTTACATGACATGCTGACATGTAAAGAAATGGCCTGGAGAAGAGTGTGAATAGCATGTGTCCTGGATCTGGCCCTCAAGCACAATTGAGACCCAGTAATGCATTTAACCCTTTTTTTGTACTGCCCTGTGCCACTGCTAAGACTGCAAAGGTATGAGAAGTTATGAGAAGAGTTAGAGGACAGCGTGGGCTGCATAGTGAGACTCTCTCACAAAGAAAAGAAAATGACAATTTTTATTTGATCAATCTTAAAGGTTTGGTTTGGTTTGATTTTCAAACAAACAAATTCTAGCCACGGCTACCCTGGAACTCACTAGGTAGCCAAGTCTGGCCTCATTCAACAGTCCTATTCAGATTTCACAAGATTACAGACATGAGCTACCTACTATGCCTGGATCCTATGAAATGATTCTTACTTCTTCAAGGCTCAGGGAACATTTTTTTTTTTTAAAGATTTATTTATTTATTATGCATACAGTTTTACAGAAGAGGGCACCAGACCTCATCATAGATGGTTGTGAGCCACCATGTGGTTTTGCTGGGAATTGAACTCAGGTCCTCTAGAAGAACAGTCAGTGCTCTTAACCTCTGAGCCATCTCTCCAGCCCCGACTCAGGGAACATTATAGAAAAGAGGGCAGAAAAATTTAAGAACCAGAAGATGAGAAGGACTATGAAATGCTATCTTTGGCAAATGGCATGGCCATTACAACCATAAACCACACAGCAGCTGAGTCTGTCAAGAGCCAATCATACAATGGGAAGAGATTCATGGGGCCTTGTATCTCTCTGTAGAAAAGGGGAAAGGTGGAAGGGTGACCAGAGATTGGTTTATGGGGTAGTAAGAGTAATCGGTGCATTTTATATGTATGTGGAATTGTTAAAGAACAAATTTAATTCAAGTGTTTTAAAACTGGTTGATAATGCAGGTAGCCATTACTCTAGTGTTAAAAAAATAAAAATAAAGATTTCCTAGCAAATATGGTGGGAATATCTATAGTCTAGGTACTGGGAGAGTGAGGTAAGAGATTGCTTAGTTACAGGAGTTTGGAGCCAGCCTAGGCAACATAATGAGCAAAACCCCAGCCCAGCTCATACATACATAACATACACACACACACACACACACACACATATATATATATATATTTTTTTTTTTTCTGGTTGACTCCTAAATCAACCAATAAGTTGGCATCAGCTGCAATAGTACATGTAGTACTTATATTGGGATCGATTTTGTGGCTAATTTGAATGAAAAGAAACATTGTGTAAAAACTAAACTAAATATGAATTTCCAAGTGCTACACATAAATGTGATCTGGGTGCCAGGCTATGCTGGTTTGGGGTTTTGTTCTGGTTTAGTATTTTGAAACAGGGTCTCACTAACCTGTGCTGTAGGCTGTCTTTAAACAGTTTCCTCCTACCATAGCTACTTACCGAGTGCTTGAATAACGGGTGTGTACCATCGTGCCTGATTATGTATGTATGTGCTTTTCTTATTTATTTTTCTGAGACAGGGTCTTACTCGCAGCCCTTGTTACACCTGGACTCATGGCAGCCCTCCTGTGTGTCACCACACCCAGATTTAGTATGTACTTTTTTTGAAACACGAAAATGAGTTAAGTGAGGGCTAAGGATGTCTAACATGCAAGAAGCTCCAGGTTCCATTCCCAGCACCACTTAAAACTGGGTAATGTTGAGTAGAGGCAGACAAAAGGTGGATCAGAAGTTATTCTAGGCTATGTAGAGAGTTTTAAGCCAGCCCAAGCTAGATGAGATCCCAATGTGACTAAGGTAGCCAGCAAGGAAGTCTGTCAGTTTCAATCACTAACTCAGGTAAAATGTATTCTCAGAGCTCTGATGCCGCTTGACAACCAGGCTTTGTCAGTTCAACAGCAGGAACCAAGGCTTCAGCTGCCTTCTCAGTTCTCTGTGTAAAATTCACAGGCCTCACTCTCTTAAGGCTAATACTAAGTCTAGACAGTTCACCTTGCTACCAGACTCCAAAAAAAGCTAAACTCACTTTGCAGTGACTGCTCTCAGTGATCAGTCCCCTGTATCTTCTGGTGAATTAGATAAAAAGGTGCTTTAAGGTTTATGTAAGCTGCTCACTTGTGCTCATTTACTTACCCTTCTCAAATCTGATGTGTTTGAATACTAATAGATTTGCCAGTTAACAGCTTTCCCCACAACTTTCAGATTAGAGAGGGTATGGAAGCCTCCCACCCTTTTGCTATGACACCAAGATACAAATCTGTTGCAGTTATTTTACATACACTTGCAGGTTTCTGCACAGGTCTATCCCTCCTGCCAAATCAAAACTTGTAACAGCCCCTGTACCAGCCCCAAGGACACCAACTGGGTAAATACTAACAGGTTAACTTCACCCAGATGCCTACTCATAAAAACTCTATCTCCAAGCTTGTTGACACTTTTACAGGATGGATAGAAGCATTTTCCACCTTCAGAGAAACAGCAAATGTGATGGCTCAGATATTCCTAAAGAATGTATTATCCCTCACTGCTGATACTACCCATCCAGGATCAAGCGGGCACATACCCAGCAACTGGAACCTGGTTTTCCAAGATGTCCTAATACCAACCCTACTTTCTTGACAGGCGCTAATTAACAGCAATAATCACGTGCTTTAAAAACAAAACCTTCTCAGTTTAGGGATAGTGGTAAGGATCAAATGGTAAGTAGTCTGCACAGACACCCAGTAGAGACTGGAGAAAAGACCCCAGATGCCAGGCTGATTGCTTCCCGAGGATGAGAGATCAGCCTCCCCCGAGGCCTGCTCAGCACGTAAAACGTTGGCAGCCAGTACACGGATCGAGAATTAGGGATCTGGGATAGTGGAGCAGGTATCGAAGAGTGAGGAATGTGAAGCAGGAAGAGAAAAAGGCTGCGACCAGTGCCGACTCCCCTCTGAAGGCCTGGGGCCGCGCACTTACCCGGGTCCTGTGGGTCGGTCAAGCAGGGATGAAGGCGCTCGGCTCGGGACAGAGGAGGGCGGCAGCCACTCGGAGGAGGCAGCGGCCAGCGCCAGCCCACATAAGCTACCCCAACTCCTAACTTTCCCCAGATATGATTGATATCCCTAAATCAGCAAGAAGCAGTCTCAAGAATTAAGCATCCTCATTTCCTGCCCACTTGCTTTCCATGGCTCACCTTTTTTTTTTTTTTTTTTAATATTTATTTGTTTATTTATTTATTATGCAGTATACAGAAGAGGGTACCAGAGCTCATTATAGATGGTTGTGAGCCACCATGTGGGTGCTGGGAATTGAACTCAGGACCTCTGGAAGAACAGTCAGTGCTCTTAACCTCTGAGCCATCTCTCTAGCCCCCATAACTCACCTTTTACAATAATCAGAACAGAGGAATGCTAGCATTCTGAAAATACCTTGGCCTGCTCAGGATCCTAACAACATCATGCACTCAATGCTATGTGGTTTCTCTGCACACATGCAACATCCCCTCATAAAAGGGCAGGCCCTGCCCACTTTCTCTTTATTCCCATGAGGTCACAGCTGCACCTCCTCTCATCCTCTTCTCTGTCTCTCTCCTCAGCTCCTTTCATGTGAGCGCTGCCTGCATGGCATCTCTGTCTCTTACCTACCATGAAGTACCTTGGCTCTAACCCACAAAGTCTCTTTCCCACCGTTTTTAAAATATAAAACTTAAATATCAGTCAGAACTAGTTGTTTGATAGTGCTGTTCAGGTCAATTGTACCCTTGTTGATTTCACTGGTTTTCTGTCGTTTATCTGTATTTATATTTAAAGAAGAGCCTTGAAGCTAGGATATCGGCTCAGGAGTATGGCACTTTCCTGAGTACTTAAGACCCACACTAGCCAAGCATTATAGCCACTGAACAATATCAGTGGGTTCGATTTTGATTTGTTTTATGTTATTTATTGTGAGTGAAGGGGGTGTGTGTGTCTGGCTGGCTGATGCATCTATGAGTGAGTGTGTGGGATCAGAGGACTTCCAGGAGTTGGTTCTTTCCTTGCACTGTAAATTTTGAGGATCCCCACCACCCTCAGACTTATTGTGATGTCCTACTGTAAGGTAATAAATGTTTGGGACTAGATACTCTTTGATTCTAAAATGTCATTCACAGAATTTTATTTTAAACAACATCCTCAGTTTGTGTTGCTGCTCTGAAGAGTATGAAGCCTATAGGGTAGGGCTCTTTCTCCATCTCTGCTTCCTGATCAGCCTACATGTGTGCACAAGCCTCTGCCTTAAGTTTCCATGGTCACATGAAACATCTGTGCCATACCTCCCCACAACATGATGGATGAAATCTCTCTGAAACCCAGGATCAAAATGAACCTTGCCTTCTTTAGGTACTTTTATGGTGTTTTGCCACAGAGACACAAAATAATTTAACACAAGATTGTGGATCTTTTTGGAAATGTAATACCATCTCTATACACATACCATTTTAGTGTTAGTTTTTGAGACAGAGTGATCACAAACTCAGAGCAAACTTGCCTTGGCCTCTCAAGAGCTAAGATTCCAAGTTACATGTAAGCCACCATGCTAGTTACAAATTCCTTTCTTATTATGAACTCTAGACATACTTCTATAAGCCCATTGAACATAGTCTGTAAGTTTCTGCAAGTGTTTAAGACATGTACACATAGAACTGGAAGACAGAGTCAACAGATGTTGATGGGCAGGCACTAGTGCTCATCTGGGTCCTAAAGGAAAAGCAGGTACAGGGCCAAAAGTAATGACAGTAGCTTCTGGCTGCACCTAACCTTCAGGATAAGGCCCCACAGCTACCATCAGGAGTACTTCTGCCAAGTACTTGAGTTGGCCTCCCATGGGGTTCTGCATCATTCATAATACAGTCACTGGGTGCTCAGTGCCCCAAGCTGATCAGGCATATCCTCATGTAGCACATGCCACAGCAGCCTGTGCTAATGATTTAGAATTAACCCCTTTATTAGGAAATCCCTTCTTTCTTCCTGACAATTTTCCATCATCTGAAGTCTGTATCTAAACTAAATATAGATGCTCAAGATTTTTCTTTTGAGACAAGCTTTCTATACGAAGCTCTGGTTGATCTGAAACTTGCTGTGTAGGCCAAGATGGTCTTGAACTTGGAGCAATCCTAATGATTCCACCCCCTGAATACTGGGAATGCAAGTGTATGCCACCACAACCAATTTGTTTAGTTTTTTAAAAAAGTAACTTTAAAAAATACTTATATTTTTATTTTATGTGTACGGGTGGTTTTGTCCTCATGTATGTCTGTGCATCATATGCACAGTGCACCTACAAAGGCCAAAAGAGAGTGCTGGATCCTCTGGGACTGGAATTATAGACAGTTTTGAGCCACCATGTGTTTGTGGACTGAACTGGCCCTCGGCAAGAGCTACTTTTAATGGCTGTACTTTTAACGGCTGAGCCATCTCTTTCCCCTCTCTCTCTCTCTCTCTCTCTCTCTCTCTCTCTCTGTCACTGGGTCATGTAGCTTAGGCTGGCC
>PVIH01002543.1:58857-96891 GCA_004025045.1 Sigmodon hispidus
TTTTTTTTTTTTTTTTTTTTTTTTTTTTTTTTTTTTTTTTTTTTTTTTTTTTTTTTTTTTTTTTTTTTTTTTTTTTTTTTTTTTTTTTTTTTTTTTTTTTTTTTTTTTTTTTTTTTTTTTTTTTTTTTTTTTTTTTTTTTTTGAGAGGGGTGTCAGTTTTTCAAGAAAGGGTTTTTCTGGGCAGCCTGGCTGTCCTAGAGTTCACTCTGTAAACCAGGCTGGTCTCAAACTCACAGAGATTCTGCCTATTTCTGCCTCTGGAGTTCTGGGATCTCAGCAGGCTTCCCCCCACATCTTTCTATTCACTAGGAGTTTGTGTTAGATAACTTGTAACTTGTATCTCATTTTGGGAGCCACTCTGACAACTTTTGCCTTTCATTGCTGCATTTAGATAAAAGAGTTTAATTGTGTTTGTGAAGAGAACAGGACAAACTCCATTTTGAAAAAGAACTGTTTTAAGCAGAACTTGGCCAAGGGCTGAACATAGCTCCATTCAGTTCCATAAAATTTTTAAAGCAACCACAAATGGCCCCAAACAGCTCAGGGCCCCAGTCAGGGCAACCCCACCCAGACATACCAATGCATAAAATGTTTTTTAATTAATTAATTTATATATTAATTATGTATACAGTATACAGAAGAGGGTACCAGATGTCATCATAGATGGTTGTGAGCCACCATGTGGTTGCTGGGAATTGAACTCAGGACCTCTGGAAGAACAGTCTGTGCTCTTAACCCCTGAGCCATCTCTCCAACCCCCGCATAAAATGTTTTCATAAACAGTATCTGTGTTGCTCCAAACGTCCTTGCAACCATTGATGGAAACTTCCTGATTTTTTTTCTGCAAAATCCCTTCACTGTAAAAGCTCTGGGCTGATCTTACCTACCCACTGCACCAGAGTGCTGAAATTCGGCCCAAGCCCTGGCTTGTAATCAATAAACCCCTCTGTGCTTGCATCAGGTATTGGCTCTGTGATGGTCTTGTTTGGGGGTTGTGACATGGGCATAACACTTGCACTCTGGGGCTTTTCTCCTCTTTTTTTTTTTTTGGCATTTTCTGGTTTTAGCTAAACATTGTAATTCTTATTTCTTTTCTCCTGCAGAATACTAATATTTTACAACTTAAATTTTTTTTTAGTGATAGCCATGGTGACCCAGGACTACAATCTGGGCAAGAAGCAGATCACTAAGAATTCTAGACTAGTTATGGTTGCACTGAGAACCCTTGCCCCAAAACAAAAAAGCCAGGCATGGTGGAAGACAGAGGCAGGGACATCTTTGTGAGTTCAAGACCAACCTAATCTACTTAGTGAGTTCCAGGCTAAACAGAGCTACAAAGTGAGATAGGATCTTAAAAACAAAAGCAAGCACTTGCTTTGGCAGCATATGTACTAAAACTGGAAGAAACCAGAGAAGTTGGGCATATCCCTTAAGCAAAGATGACACACAAATTTGCAAGATGTTCCATAATTTTAAAAGTAGTTATTCTAGATTTTAAAAATTTACAAGTTGTTAGCATTCAGACCCACTTCTTGGAGCTCTGGACTGTAGAGAGCTGTGTTGTACCGCGCCCTAAAGATGGCACCGGTTTCCGCCTTCCACCTTCCCGAGGGCGAGTGCTCTCGGGAGTAAACAACTCCTTATATGGCTGTAGGCGAGGATGGTGGCTTGCTTCTGCATGCTGGGACCTATTGGCAATGTCCATGTGGCTTACCGGGATTGGAGGCCCTAAAGGTATATAGCCATGAGCGGGCTTCCCCCAGGGGTCAGAAGATTGTTCAAGGTCCTGAATAAACTGCTGAGAGAAGAATCCGGAGTTGCTGTTCTTCCTTGCTGGCAAGGTTGGGCACGACACTGGACAATAAGCATGTGAGGCCTCTAGGCATTAGCACTCAATGCCTATCCTTGTTGGGTCTGTATCAACTACTCGTAGGAACAAGTGGATGTCATGTCCCTTTAGAAAGAATTTCTTTCTTCATGAGTTTTGCTGGCAAGGTTGGGCACGACACTGGACAATAAGCATGTGAGGCCTCTAGGCATTAGCACTCAATGCCTATCCTTGTTGGGTCTGTATCAACTACTCTTAGGAACAAGTGGATGTCATGTCCCTTTAGAAAGAATTTCTTTCTTCATGAGTCTCGTCACTCTGAGGGTTTATCTGACTACCCTGGCAGACCTCAGCAAGAACCTGTAAAGTCAGTGTAGTCAGAACCCTCTATAGCAGGATTCGCTACGTAGTCTAGGCTGAAATCAAACTCACAATCCTTTGGCCTCAGCTTCCCAAATCCTGGGAATACAGTATGTACACAACAGCTTGAAATCTCTCCCTACTAAAAACCCTAAAGTACCCCTTGAATGGAGTCTTTCTTACTATTGTCTTTAACTGTCACAGACTTGTTTTCTTGATGGCTTCTCCATGCAAATCATGAATTTGGACCACTGTGTCATACCATTTGTAAAACAAAACAAAAACAAAATAAATGAAACAAAGATATCAAAATTATTAGATGAAATTAGGTATAATGGTGAATGTTGGTAGCCAGACTGAACTACTACAGAATAAGGTCTAACACACACACAAAAAAAAACATAAACAAAGGAGGCCCTGTGTGGTTATAAAATGAAATCATATCATGTCTATAATTTACAAAGTTGTAGAAAATTATATGTCACAGATTAAACAAGACTGACCAAATATGGATAATAGAAAATCTAAAAAATGGTGACATGGGAGTTTTATGAGACACACATATATATCTATATCTGTCATCTATCTAGATATAAATATGTTTATAGACAGATATAGATAGATGAATAAATAGATAAATAGACATAAATATATGTCTCACTATATATTTATATAACACAAATTTGGTTTGTGTTTTTTTGAAGCTTATTTTTATTTTCGATTATGTATCTCTGTGTGAGTATATTCACATGTGAGTGTTGTGCTGGCTGGAGAAGATGCCAGATTCCCTTGGAGCTGAAGTTATAGTGGTTGTAAGATGTACTATGATAGTGCTAGGAACTAAATTCTAGCTTCCACAAGAACAGTACTCTTAAATGCTGAGCCTCCTCTTTACATCCTGGGTTGAAGAGTGTTATTTTTAAGGAAGTTTTGACAATGCTCAGAAACAGTACACTGGAAAGAGGGGCCTCTGTTTCTTCCACCTTTTCTCCTGAGCACTGGTTTCTGTCATGACACCAGATTTTCTTTTTTTTTTTTTTTTTTAATTTTTTTTGATTTATTTATTTATTATGCATACAGTTTTACAGAAGAGGGCGCCAGACCTCATCATAGATGGTTGTGAGCCACCATGTGGTTTTGCTGGGAATTGAACTCAGGACCTCTGGAAGAACAGTCAGTGCTCTTAACCTCTGAGCCATCTCTCCAGCCCCAGATTTTCATTAGAAGCAGAAAAGCAGTGTCTAGGACCCCTGGAGCTTCTGTTACAACTAATACTCACAAATATCTGTGCTAATATGCTATTGGATACACTGCTTTAAAAATCAAAACAGAGCCTATAGCATATGTTATTCTAAAACTTCCTTTTAAAAATAATTTATTTAGGGGCTGGAGAGATGGCTCACAACAGCTAACAACTGTCTGTAGTTCCAGTTCCAGGCAAACACCAAGGCAAATAAATAAATAAAAGTGTTTTAAAAAATAATAATTTATTTAAATTTATTTTATGTACATTGGTGTGAAGGTGTCAGATTCCCTGGAACTGGGGTTTCAAACAGTTGTGAGCTGCTATGTATGTGCTGGGAATTAAACCTGGGTCCTCTGGAAGAGCAGCCAGTGCTCAAAACCACTGAGTCATCTCTCCAGCCCCTAAAACTTCCTTCTTAACTTTCCCAAAAATCTCAAAAAAAAAAAAAAAAAAAAACCCTCATTGCTGAAAGAGCCCTCATGAGCCTTCTACCATTGAGTTTCAAAGCAATTAATGCACCACCACAGCCCAGTTTCTGTTACTTAATATATGATGTGTTCAATTTTCTTCTCATAGACCAGTGGTTCTGAACCTGTGGGTCGTGAGCTGAAGTGGCAATGAAAGTAATTTTATGACTTGGGGTCAGCACAACATGAGGAGCTATATTAAAGGGTCACAGCATTAGGAAGATTGAGACACAATGCCATAGACCTTTAGATAATTTTTCAATTATACACAGTGCTATAATACAAAGAGTTGGATATTTGTATGTAAATAATCTATAATGGCTACATTTTTTTTCATTGTTTGGAAATAGTATTATGAATTAGCTCCTCTGATTTAGTGGATACTTGGTTAGAGAACAATGCTACATCTCACTGATGATTAACTCCATGTCAAAAAATAAAAATTGGCGGGGCTGGAGAGATGGCTCATCGGTTAAGAGCACCGTGTGCTCTTCCAGAGGACCCGGGTTCGATTCCCAGCACCCACATGGCAGCTAACAACTGTCTGTAGTTCCAGTTCCAGGCAAAACACCAAGGCAAATAAATAAATAAATAAAGTTTTTTTTAAAAAAAAAAAGAAAATAAAAATTGGCTCACCTGTAATCCTAGCACCTGGAAGGTGGAAAGAGGGTCAGGAGTTCAAGGTCAACCTCTGCTACATTGGGGAGCTGGAGGACCAGCTTGTGCTGGGTCTTTGTCTAAAAAATAAATCAAAAAATTAAAAGTTGTCAGTATTTTGGATACATTCTGATGTCCACTCCATCATAGCTCACCAAAGATATTTATAGAGCTCTATGGATTAGTTATAAACAATTCTTTAGGGGCTGGAGAGATGGCTCAGCGGTTAAGAGCACCGTCTGCTCTTCTAGAGGACCCAGGTTCGATTCCCAGCACCCACATGGCAGCTAACAACTGTCTGTAGTTCCAGTTCCAGGCAAACACCAAGGCAAATAAATAAATAAATAAAGTTTTTAAAAAATAAATAAATAAATAATAAATAAAAAATAAAAAAATAAACAATTCTTTAACCTTGCCACAGGTACAACATTATGAATATATTATTGAAAAAAATATTCTTTTCTTTTTATTCCTGTGGCTCTTTTCCCAGACCTATAATTCTGAAGGCTAGATGCTAGCATGGCAGGCTCTGGCAACCATGTATTGTTCACTTTTTATTATGCCTTCACTCAGCAGAAAGAGCACTAACTAGCTCTCTGGCCTCTCCTTGGAGGGCTAGTCCTCTATTTTTTAAATATATCATTAATTTATTGTGTACACATATCTTTAATCCCAGCACTCTTGGAGGCAGAGGCAGGTGCAGGTGGATCTCTGTGAGTTTGAGGCCAGCCTGGCCTACAGAGTGAGTTTCAGAACAACCAGGGCTGTTACACAAAAACCCTGTCTTGAAAAAAATAAACCAAACAAAACACAGAGAACAAAAACAGAAAATGAAAACCATCACCACCACCAACAACAACAAAAAACCCTTAAACTTAATTTTACACAAATAATCAGACCCTAGAACTTAAAATTAAAATACATTAGGTGAAAAGAATATAGCATAAAATTAGAAGTTTATCTAGTATATTTTTATTTATTTTATTTTTGAGACAGAATTTCTCTGAGTTACAACTCTGGCTGTCCTGGAACACACTCTGTAGACTAGTCTGGCCTTGAACTCACAGAGATCCAAGTGTCTTTGCCTCCTGAGTGCTGCCATTAAAGATGTGTGCCACCTCAACCAGACTGCCAGTAGATTTTTAAAACATTTTGTTTTTATTTTACATGTGTATGTGTGTGTGTGTGTGTGTGTGTGTGTGTGTGTGTGTGTGTGTGTGAATTTTATCCTTAGTGGTTATACAGTCTTCTTTTCTGGCACTGAAAGTATCTTCTATATCTGTGTCAATATCCTTCTTAAAGATGTCTGTCTTTACACCACACATGCCTGGTGCCTGTTGAAGTCAGAAGAGCACATCAGACCCTCTGAAATTGGAGTTACAAATAGTTTGAGCCAGCATGTGAGGGCTGGGAAACAAACCCAAACCCCTACAAGTGCCACAAGTGCTCTCAATCATTCAGCCATATTTCCAGTACTTCAGTGGTAGAATTCTGGTCTCCTATGAGTGAAGGACTGAGCTTGATTCCTAACAACAAACTGAAAACAAAGCAAACAAAAACAAATGTTAAGTTTAGGCCAGATTGTGCCTCTTTCAAATTCATGATATACAAGCCTTGTTACTAGATTTGTAAATAGTATTATGTACTTTCATGAAACTAATCCTTACAAAACCAATCTATGAACTTAGATTCTCTTAGTGTAGTGATTCTCCAAATATGGTCTAAGGACCCAAGAGTAATGCAAATTACAAACTTTTTAGCAAGTATCTTCTCACTAACCCACTTCTAATATCCCTTATGGTTGCTGGTATGATACTATGGAACATAAAATATCCCTTACCTGTGTAACTTGGATTGGTTCTCTCAACCTTCTTTCCACTGCCTTGTATTTGGCAAGGCTAGAAAGCTAATTATCTTGGTTCCCAGAGTTACATTGAGTGAGAGTTCTAGACATGAATTCTTAAACCCTGTCAACAGATGTAGTAGAGGGAGATTTAGTAGGGGGTGAGGTGTGATGGGAACCTCCCCACTCTCCAAGGCTGAGGTGGCTGAGTAGGAATTGTTTACAACAGAGTCCCAAGTCTGATCACCAGTTCCCAATGTAAGATAACTGAACAGTTCCCTAATCTTTGAACTCTAGTTTATATGGTATGAAATTGAACCAAAGTCCAGTGGCAGCTGTTATGATCATCTATTCTTCTAGCCGTGTCCATGATTTGACTACTTCATTCCTGCATCAATTTTTTTTAATGTTCAGGATGATTTCTGTTTTATGCTAATCACCAATACACATACATAAGTTTCTGATTTTTTTTTGTCTTTGTTTTTAAGACAGGATCTTGGCTAGACTGGAACTTATTGTGTAAATCAGGCTGACTTCACACCTGCCTCTGACTTTCAAGTGCTGGGTGTTCTGCCCAAAGCTTGACCCCCAGAGAGACCACTGAAGACAGAGATGTCTGAAATGCAACAGCAAGGTTTATTGTCAGTGCAAAACAAGCCAGGCAGGGAGCTTACTCCACGTTTCCAGTGTAACAGAGCGAGGAGGAACTGCTTTTCCTAGGTTACATGAGTTTTTAAAGGCAAAAAAAAAAAAAAACGACAATAAAGTTGATTGCTTGGGGACATGGTGCAAGCATGCTACTGATTGGCTCATGCTCAGGGACTTTATACCAGGTTATTCTTGGAACCCACCTGGACTGGCTGGTTTCTTTTGTTTTGTTTAGAGTCCACTAATGAGTAAGTACAGCCCCTGCTTATCTTTCTGGGTTTGTAATAACTCGCTCAGGAGGAGGCTGGCTGGTTTTTGATTAGCTGTCTCTAGGTTGGAACATTTTTTTAATTTGACCTCAAGACAGGTTTTTGGCTAATGCTTGGTCTATTCTTTTCCCAGAAATGAGCAGGCCCCCTTCCAGGAATGCAAAACTGAATTTTATTTCACCTTTTTTGTAAAATGGCTACTAGAATACAAAATGAAGTTTCTTGAGCTAAGTTTACTTTCTTCACTGGGATTAAAGACAGTGTCATCCTGCCAGCTCTGACATAATTTGTTGTTGGAAGTCTTTCTCAAAATTGTGTATCACAGGCTAGAAAGATGACCAGTAGTTAGAAGCACTGGCTGTTCTTGCAGATGACCTGGGTTTGGTTCTCAGCACCCACATGGCTGCTTACACCCATATGCCACTCCAGTTTCAGGAGGTCTGAAGCTGTATTCTGGATTCTGAAGGCACTGCAAACATGTAGAACACTTAAACACATATAGGCAAAACAGTCACACAAACAAAAATAAAATAATCTCCTTTAAAAAAATCCAGTAGCAGAGAACCCCGTCACTCATTGAGACCTGTGCCACACACAAGAGACTAGTGGAGTTGTTTTATATCTCTTAATATATGATTTTGAAAGCCCTGAAGATTTAGAAATCCTTTTAGGAAGAAAGTAAAGTCATAGTAATAGTAAGTTTTGGTCTTTATTTTAGCTTTTATTTTTTCTTAGGAGAGTCCAGTAAAGAATTCCAGAGGCAGGGGCTGGAGAGATGGCTCAGCGGTTAAGAGCACCGTCTGCTCTTCCAGAGGACCTGGGTTCGATTCCCAGCACCCACATGGCAGCTAACAACTGTCTGTAGTTCCAGTTCCAGGCAAACACCAAGGCAAATAAATAAGTAAATAAATAAAGTTTTTTTTTTTTTAAAAAAAAAGAATTCCAGAGGCTACATGATGTAGAAAGTCATAGAGTGAATGAAGAATCAGGTATGAAAATTTCCCTCTGTATTTGTCAGACATTAGAGAAATGTGCAAAGATGTAACTTTCAGGAGAATATTTTTGTTTCAAAAAATATGAAACTTTTTCTTTAATTAAAAATGCTATTTAAAGGGCTTCAGAGATGGCTCAGCGGTTAAGAATACTGGCTGTTCTTCCAGAGGACCCGAGTTCCATTCTTTTTTTTTTTTTTTTTCTTATTTATTTATTACTGTAGACAGTGTTCTGTCTGCATGTATGCCTGAAGGCCAGAAGAGGGTACCAGATCTCACTATAGATGATTGTGAGCCACCATGTGGTTGCTGGGAATTGAACTCAGGACCTCTGGAAGAGCAGCCAGTACTCTTAACCTCTGAGCCATCTCTCCAGCCCGCCCCCTCTAGTTCCATTCTTAGTAACCACTTGACAGTTTACAACTTTCTTTAACTCCAAGATCTGATGTTCTCATAGAGACATTCATGCAGACAAAACACCAATGCACATAAAATAAAATAATTTATTAAAAATGCTACTTAAGCTGGGTAGTGACACACACTTTTAATTCCAGCACTTGATAGGCAGAGGCAGTCAGATTTCTGTGAGTTCAAGGACAGTTTGGAATACAAAGCAAGTTGCAGGGCAGTTAGGACTACACAGAGAAATGCTGTTTCCAACAAAACAAAACAAAAAAAGAAGTGGAGTTTAGAGCTGTGTGTAGTGGAGCACCTGTGGAGCTAAAGGCAGAAAGATTTCTGTGAACCTGAAGCTAGCTTGGGTCTCCCAAAGTCAAACCAGTGCAAGAGAATGTGCATGCTTATAAGGAGGAGGGAAACCGGTGAAGAGGATCTTAGCTCATCCATATGCTAAGATAGGAGATAAAGGTCAGCCTGTGTCCCATTGTGAGTTCCAGACCAGTCTGGGCTACATGAAACTCAGTGTCAAAACAAGGGAAAGGAAAAAAAGAAGAGGATGGGGATCTGGCATGATGGGATGAGCCTGTAGTGCCAAGTACATTGGAAGGAGAAAGTCAGTGGGAGTTTAAGGGTCAGCCTTGGTTAGTCTAGCCTCTAAGAGACCTTGTTGGTTAAAAAGGGGGGGGGATAGGGCAGGGTGCACTGGAAATAAAGTTCAGTAGTAAAATGCTTGCCTAATATTGTGCCTAGGCTCAATCCTCAACCTCTGCCCCCCCCCCCCCCCGCAAAAAAAAAAGTAGAGGTTTCTGTTTTGGGGCTTTTTTTTTTTCTCTTCCTATGAGCACACTGTATTTGCTTCTGATGTATAGAATGTGGCAGAAATGACGGATTGTGACTTCTGAGAGTAGGTCATAAAAGTCATTGTACTTTCTTTCTTGTTCCCTCTTGGATCACTCACTATGTGGAAAGCCAGCTAGTTCAGCAGCCCTATGGAGAGATCTAGGCTGTGAGAAGGAGACAGAGCCTGTTAGGATCTGAGGCCTCCTATTAACAGCCATGTGAATGAGTCATCTCAGGAACAGAGTTTCCAGCCTCTGTTAAGTCTTTGGATGACTGCAGCCCCCAGCAACGTCTCATCAGCTGAGCTGTCCCTGCAACACCCAACCACAGAATCTGTGAGATGATAAAATGTTTACGGTTTTATTTTTAGGATTCTTTTGAGGGGAGGGGGTCTGTGTGTGTTACTGGAGTTCAAACTGAGAGTCTTGCCTCTCAGCCTCAGAGCTCTACTTTGAACCCTAATTATTCATTGTTTAAAAAGATAAATTTGGAAGAGATGTATGTAGCAATAGATACAGATATCTAATACATCTCATTATGCCTATGTATAAATGTATAAGACTAGCTAATAGTTACTGAATGCATAGACACTTCCTAAATGTTTTATATGAACTGATTTAACCATTACAACAAACATGATTAGATACTTCTCCAAGTTTTTGATGTGATAGGTTGGTTTGAAACATTTTTTCATTATATACACCACCCTAGCCTTGAAAATACTTATTTCTCTGCCTCAGCCCTAAGTACCCCACACCCAGGGTTCTTCAGAAGGTAGAATTTTTGTGTATATGTGAATTTATTCATTATCAAATTTACAGGTAGATATCAGTGCTGTCTGCAGTTGATAGATCAGAAAACTGAGCCCCAGACAGACATCTTATTCAAGCTTTCTCAGGTGGTAAAGGGAGAAGTAGAATAGGAATCAGTAGTCTGCCTCTGCTGTCCCTGCACTAATGTCCGTCACACTGCTGTCTTGATGGTGTCAGCATTACTGGGGAATACTCTCCAGTGAGATAAGTTCCAGGACAGCTAACGCTTCACAGAGAAATCTTGTCTTTACAGCATGCTTTCTTGAACCATCAGTCCTCGAATCATGACACAGAGACTTATTATTATTAGTCATAAATACTTAGCCTTACCTTTTGCTTTTCTCCTTAACTCTTTTTTTTTTAAACTTTATTTATTTATTTGCCTTGGTGTTTGCCTGGAACTGCAACTACAGACAGTTGTTAGCTGCCATGTGGGTGCTGGGAATCGAACGGTGCTCTTAACCACTGAGCCATCTCTCCAGCCCCTTCTCCTTAACTCTTATAACTTAATCTAACCTGTTTCTCTGTATCTGCATTTTGTCTCAGGTCTTTTCTGCATCCTCCATGTCTGGAGAGCTGGCAGCTGCCTGACTGACTGTCCCCAGGTGTCTCCCTCTTTTTCTCCTCTGTTCTCTTCCCTCCTAGATTCCTCCTCCTACTTATCTTCTCTGCCTGCCAGCCCCACCTGTCCCTCCTCTGCATAGCTATTGGCCATTCAGCTTTTTTTGAGACCAATTAGGTGCCTTAGGCAGCAAAGCAACAGATCTTTACATCATTAAACATATTCAGCATAAACAAATCATAAACAAATGTAACACATTTTTACATACCTAAACAAATGCAGCATAAACAAATATAAGACTTTACACAGTTTAAGTAATATTCCCCAACAGTCTCAGAAACAAAACAAAACAAAACACAGACATAAGATTCACAATTGAAATCATGGAATAGAAATGACAAAAATTCCTAGAAATTAGAATAATTTAGGAAAGAACCTAAGTTCTCATTCATTAAGGCCCCTAGATGAATTATATGAATCCTCAAGTCTTTTTCAATTCCATTACATATTAAAAATGCCTTTTAATGTACATCGTAATTTAATGACTCCACTTAGAAATATAAATGGTTTTGCAACGTTCTTTTCATTTTTTTATTAAATTTGGTAAAACTGGAACACTGTAAATATCTTGAATTTTACTGAGCTGAGCTAGGGGAAAGAGGCCTGCCTGAACTTCAACCTTATGTAGATGTTTTGAGTTTCACATTCTAAAATGAATACTTTTCATCCATTCTTTTTGTTTGCTTGTTTTTTTTTTTAAGACAGGATTTCTCTTGTATTGGAACTCGGACTGTAAGCCAGGCTGGTCTCAAACTCAAAAATCTGCCTACCTTTGCCTCCTGAGTGCTGGAATTAAAGATATGTGCCACTATTGCCCAGCTATTTATTCTTTTTTTTTAACTTTATTTATTTTTATTTTATGTCAATTGGTGTTTTGCCTGCATGTAACTGTGTAAGGGTGTCAGATCTTGGAATTGACAGTTGTTAGCTGCCATGTGGATGCTGGGAATTGAACTCAGGTCCTCCAGAAGAACAGTCAGTGCTCTTAACAACTGAGCCATCTCTCCAGCCCATGCCCAGCTATTTATTCTTAATTATAGCCATCATACTAACTTGATGTATATATCAGTAAATTAATTGTAGGATGAAAGTACAAATCATACTTAGAAAAAAATTTCCTTCTGTCTGGATGTGGTGACACATGCTTTTAATTCCAACATTCTGTAGATAGAAGCAGGCAAATTTCTTTTGAGTTGAGGACAACTTGGTCTACATAGTGTATTCCAGGTGAAATAGGGCTATATAATGAGAAACACTTCCCTCTAGTATCTTAAAAAATATAATTTAAAAGGTGCTAGGGAGAAGGTGTCTTAGTTTGGGTGTGTAGTGCTCAGAAGAGACACCATGATCATGGTAACTCTTATAAAGGAAAACATTTAGTTGGGTGGCTTACAGTTCAGAGGTTCACTCTGTTATTATCATCATGATGGGACATGGTGACACGCAGGCAGACATGGTACTGGAAGAGCTGAGATTCCTACATCTTGACCAGCAGGCAACAGGAAGTGGCCTGAGACACTGGGTGTGGCTTGAGCATAAATGAGACCCCAAAACCCACTTCTACAGTGACACAATTTCTCTGACAAGGCCACACCCAATCCAACAAAGCCATACCTTCTAATAGTGCCACTCCCTTTGGAGCCATTTTCTTTCAAACTACCACAGATAGATCAGCAGTTAAGAGCACATTGCTTTTGGAAAGAATCCTGGTTTGATTTCCACATGGTGGCTCATAACCTTCAGTAGCCCCACTTCTAGGAAATTCAACAGGCATGCATGTGGTAAATATACATGCATTCATGTTAAGACTTTCATAAAGTAAAATAAGTAAATCTAAAAAACTATGTAAATAAATGTCATTCTAAAATGTGATACACCTAGAAGAAATGTTTACTTTTTTAAAAAGATTGATTTATTATGTATACAGTGTTCTGACTGCATGTATGCCTGCATGACAGAAGAGGGCACTAGATTTCATTACAGATGGTTGTGAGCCACCATGTGGTTGCTGGGAATTGAACTCAGGAACTCTGGAAAAGCAGCCAGTGCTCTTAACCCCTGAGCCATTTTTTCAGTCCTGAAATGTTTTATTTTTAAATCAGCAGATATTAGGTATGTAATTTATATCCTTTTTGCTGTGTCTAATATGGTATGTGTAAAGTCAATGATGAATTTGGTGTATTTTAATTCATTAACTTCAAAGCCACTTACAAATTTTCCAGATAAAGGTCTAATTCCTCTCTAGATTTATGGAAGTAGGAAGTAAAAAACACCAAAGGACTTTAATTAACTGTTAGCATTTCCATCAAGACTGTCTTCTGAACATATCAACCTTGTGTGTGTGGTTATGGGTTGTGTGTGTGTGTGTGTGTGTGTGTGTGTGTCACGCGCGTCACAGTGAACAACTTTCCTGAGTAGGTTCTTCCCCTCCACTTTGGGTTCTGGTGATCAAACTCTGGTCTGTGTGGCAAGATCTTCTACCTACTGAGCCATCTTTCTGGCTCTGCCTTTGTTTTGTATGAGGTGTAAGTTTTGTGGCTTAGGCTGGCCTAGAAGTCACTGTGTAGTCCAGACTGATTTGAACCTGTGACATTCCTGTTTCAGTAATTCCCTCTGATCCCAGTGCTGGAAATATAGGGGTGAGTCACAATGCTCAGTTTTGGTTGCTTTCTTTGCTTCTTTCCTCTGCTCCTCCTCTTCCTCTGCTTTATTATTTTTTCATAAACTTGTATAGGTCAGCAGGTATAGCTGAGTGGAAGTGTTCTTGTATAGCAGGCATATAAGGTCCTGGGTTTAATCCCTATTACCCATGTGAAACAACAATAAAAAACCCAACCTAACAACCCTAAGACCCTACCATCTACATAGTACATATTCTTCTCTTTCAGTTTCTGCCTTCAGTAGAGTTAGATTACCTAAAGGTGATAAAATTTCCTATGCGTCCTTGACTATTATAGACATAGTACTTAAATAATATCTATTGTAAGAGTGATTTGGTGAACATTTGTTTCACAACAGAGTCAGGGCTGGAGACGTGGCTCAGCAGCTAAAGAATACATACTGTTCTTACAGAAGACCTAAGTTCATTTCCCAATATCCATGTAAGCTGTTTCATAACCTCCTGTAACTCCAGCTTCAAGGTATCCAGTGCCCTCTTCTGAACTCTGGGGTTACCTGCACACATATTGCACTCACTTTCATACATATGTACAAAAAGGAATAAATAATAATAATAAAAATTTTAAAAAATTGAGCCAAGTGGTGATAGCTCATGCCTTTAATCCCAGCACTTGGGAAGAAGAGGCACGAGGATCTCTGTGAGCTTGAGGACAGCCTGGTCTACAGATTCCAGGACAGCCAGAGCAACACAGAGGAACCCTATTTCAAAAACTCTAAATAAATAAATAAATAAGCGAAAAGCTTCAATAAGGAAATCTGGGCATGTGCCATCTTTCTGGAGCTCTTATGTTCCTGATTTTGATTGAATATTACAGTTTTAAATGTGCACCATCACACTCAACTTCCAATTAATTTTAATAAGTATTTGTTGAAGACTTACTTATTTGGTTATCATACTCATCCATGAGGATTGATATTATTTTCATTTCCCAGGTGTTACAATAATCTTGCAAGGTTCTACAGACATTAAATAGCAGAAACAGATACATGAAATCTTGGACTACATGAAAGAATCAAGTCCCCAAAGGCCACTGATTTCCATTGATTTGAACTGTCCATAGGTAGAAATAGGACGAGGGCTTGCCCAAGCCTTTGGCAGGAGAATGGGAAGTGATGCTAACAGGGTGGAGTTTAATTTTTTAGAGAAACAAACAAGGTTTGCTTATGTTAAATTTTATTAATTTAAAATTTTATTATTTTATTTAGTGTGTATATGTGTACACACATAGCAGAGGAAAACTTTCCTTAGCCTGCTGAGCCATCCTTGCTTAACTTACTTATTTATGTTTTGTAAGACAAAAATCTAGCTATGTACACATTGCCTTGAGCTTATGGCAATCTTCTTGCCTCTATCTCAAAAATGTTGTGATGACTGGTATGTGCCACCATTCTTCACTAATATTCTTTAAAAATTAGATTTTAGCTGAATGTCCTTTAATCCCAGTACTCAGGTGGATCTCTGTGAATTTGAAGGTAGCCTGACCTATACATAGTGAGTTCTAGGGCCACTTTCAGAACTATGTAGAAAAAAAACTCTGTCTCAAAAAGCCTAAAACGAAACCAACAATGAAACCAGACTTTGGTGTTGGTTACCCAACCTTGAAAATATATTAAAAATTATAAAGTGTATGTTTTAAGTAGTCAAGTTATATGGTTAAAAAACTTATACTAAATAAAATGATCATATAAATTATTAATAAAATAATAAACTGGTTCCAAATTCAGATCTCTTTTATTTCAAAGCCTCTAATCATCTCCTAGAAAAACCTAAGAGTAGAGATATGTCTGTGTTTGAGACTGCATTAGGGTGAACCAGAAAGAGATGCTAAAGAACCAAACAGATAACATCTAAAGAACACTACAAAGGTCTACTTGGCCAAATCTGAGACAGTTTAAGCATCAAAAAATAAATTAAAGTAGGTGTTTTTAGTGCATGCCTATAATTCCAGCCAGTGGGAGGCAGAGGCAGGAGGAGCAGGAATTGAAGACCAGCTGTGATGGGGCCTGACCATGTTTTTGTTTGGAGGAATATGGAAGACTTTGGGACTTTGTACTGGAAAAGCAGTTGACCACTTAAGCAGGGGTTAATGGGCCATCACAGTAGGAGCATGGAAGACAGTAGTGCCGAAAGCAATGTCAATTTTAACAGCTTAGTACAAGATGTTTTAGAGGGGAGGAATATTAATAAGTGGCCTAAACAACATTCTTGTGATATTTTGTCAAATGATATGGCTGCTTTTTGCCCTTGTCCTAAAAACATGGCTGAAGCTTAAAAAAAAAAAAAAAAGCTTGATCAGTGAAGGAAACTATCAACAGCAGAAAGCTGATGCAAATGTAATTGAAGAAAGGGACCAGGTTCCAGCAACAGATTAATCTAGCAGCTTTAGTCACATGGTTCTGGCTTTAGAGTCAAGCCATATATATATGATTTTGTAGGATCTTCCTTTGGGGCTAAGGAAAGCTGCTAAGGCCAACTGTATGTCAGGAGAGCCCCTGCATGGAGGCCTGAAAAGGCCATTGTGTAAAGCTGTGGAGGTGAAACCTAGATTTTATTGGACACTCCAAGATTTTGGAGATGTCAGAGTTGCAGGATACCTGCCAAGGAGAGATGTAAAACAGGTGTGGACCAGCCCAAAGAGAGGAATATGTTGTAGTCAACAAAGCTGAAAGGAGCTGGAGGTCTCAAGAGTGCTTTGGCATCAGATATTGAGATGCAGAGTTTGGTTTTCAGTCTTACTTTGGTTCAGTATTTCCTCACTATGTTCCCCTTCCTTGCCTTTAGAATGGTAATGTAATTTGCTTTTTCATTCTGATTTGCAGGGCATTACGAGATTGTCATGAATCTCATAAGACTTTGGATATTTAAACAGTGTTAAGACCATGATAGACTATGGGGACTTTTGAAGGACTAAATACATTTTTGCATTATTATAATGTGGCTACAAGCATACTGGGGGTCAGGGATTGAAATGTGATGGTTTGAATAAGAATGGTCCCCATAGGTTCATATATTTGAATGTTTAGCTATTGGAAAGTAAAACTCTTTGAAAGGATTAGAAGGATGTATTGGGGGCTGAAGAGATGGCTCAGAGCTTAAGAGCACTGACTGTTCTTCCAGAGGTCCTGAGTTCAATTCCCAGCAACCACATGGTGGCTCATAACCATCTATAATGACATCTAATACCCTCTTCTGTATAATGTATACATAAATAAATAAATCTTTCAAAAAGGATGTATTGGAGGAAGTGTGTCTCTGGGGGTGGGCTTTTGAGGCATGTGGCATGAGATGCCCATGCCACATGCCAGACCTAGTCTATCTGCCTGATGAGCAGGAGATAGCTCTCAGTCGCTGCTCCTGTTACATGTATGCTGCTATGCTCTCTGCCATGACAATAATGGACTAAAACTCTGAAGCTGTAAAGTCCCCAGTTAAATGCTTTCTTTTGTAAGAGTTGCCTTACTCATGGTGCCTGTTTACCCTAATAGAGCAGTGATTAGGACACAGAGTATTGCCATTTAGTTCCAATTGACTTGAAACTTGTGACCATCATTCTGTCTCTTCCTATTGAATGCTTGTCTTAGAGGCATTTGTCATCACACCTTTCCATGTTTTGGTCACTGTTATACTGCAGATATTAACTTTCCTATCCAAAGACTGATATTCTTTTGAATCAGGATATTGTCAAGTAGCCCTGGCTGGTTTAGAACCTAGGCAGGCCTTGAACTCACTTGCCTTTGCCTCCTGAGTGCTAGCTTCATAGGCCTGCATCAAAGATTCATCTCTCTCTTTCTCTTTCTTTTAACTTTTGTGAAAATGTACCTGTGAGTGGAATTGTTGGAAATTATATGATTAGTTTTTGAGAGACTGACAAACTTTTCTATAGTGTCCACACCATTTTGCAGTTTTGTCAACAACTGACAAAAATTTTGGTGTTTCCTCAAGAATCAAGAGCCTAAAACCTTGAATAACCCAATCAAAAATGGGGTTCAGATCTAAAAAGGGAACTCTCAGCAGAAGAATTACGAATGGCTGAAAGGCACTTGAAAAAGTGCTCATCATCTTTAGCCATCAGAGAAATGCAAATCAAAACAACTTTGAGGTACTACCTGACACCTGTCAGATTGGCTAAGATAAAAGACACAGATGACAGCCTATGCTGGAGAGGATGTGGAGCAAGGGGAACTCTCCTCCATTGTTGTTGGGAGTGTAAGATTGTCCAGCTACTCTGGAATGCAGTATGGTGATTTCTAAGATAACTGAGAATCAATCTCCCCAAGGACCCAGCAATACCACTTCTGAGTGTATACCCTATAGATGCACATTCACACTCCAATGGCATTAGCTCAACTATGTTCATAGCAGCATTATTTGTAATAGCAAGAACCTGGAAACAACCTAGATGCCCCTCAACTGAAGAATGGATTAACAAACTGTGGTACATCTACACAATGGAGTACTACTCAGCAGTAAGAAAAAAATGATATCCTAAAATTTGCAGGCAAATGGATGGATTTGGAGAATATCCTCCTGAGTGAGGTATCTCAAACCCAGAAAGATAAGCAGGCGATGCACTCATTCATTAGTGGACTCTAAACAAAAAAACAAAACAATACAAAACAAAACAAAAAGCAAAGCACGCCCAAGTTGCAAAACCACAACCACTGAACAGCTTGGGATCAGAAACACCTTGGACTGACTCCTTGGATCCCACTCCCCCTAGAGGAACACCTCACTCAGTCTTGATGTTGGGGGTAGAAAACTCGATTTGCCAGGAGTGGAGGCTGAACTAAGCAATATTGGGACTATGGGACCTTTGGACCGCCTGCCCATTTCGGGGATGGGGAGATTTGGAGAAGAGAGAATGACCTGATGTGGTGGGAGGGGGAAGGGACCCTGAATAAGGATATACAAGGTTAGAAAATGTGACTTCTTTATTCATAATAATAAAAAAAATGAAAAAAGGAAAAAATTGTTGTTTCCAATATGCTCACTAATACATATTTTTTTATTTCTTTTCTTTTTCTGCTATCTGGGAAGTGAACCTGTGAAAGGCGCCATAATAAACATTCTACCTCTAAGCTATATTCCTAGCTCTCCTTCCCCCTTCTTTTTGAGTTCGGATCATGCTATGTAGCTGAGGCCGACCTGGTATGTTCTATAGACTGTTCTATATATCATAGGCTGATAAGACAACACTCCTACTTCATTCTCCTTAGTGCTCCAATCAAAGGTGTGCACTACTATGCTTGAATTTGTAGTTTCTATTTTAATTAATGTAGTCATGCCAGATGTAAAGTGGGATCTCATTTCATTTTGATTTGCCACATCAGTAAAGAGTAATGATTTTGAACAGCCTGTTATGTACTTGTTGCCAGTTCCACGTCTTTGAAGAAATGTCTATGCAAGTCCTTTACCACCCCCACCTTTATAATAGAGACTATTTTCTTTAATACAAAGGGAAAAGTTATCTTTTTTCCATAGAAATGATTGAGTGTATCATCCATAATAGAGTAAATGGACGTCTTAGCTTGATGTACACCATCTATATAGTACAGTTGACAAATTATTGACCTTGACTGTAGTACTAGGCAAACAAAATTCAAACTAAGGCACATTCTGCGAAACAGAACCAAAGTCTTCAAAATAGTCACTGTTTATGGTTCATAACTGTCTTCCTTGTATTTGAGAAACCAAGCCTTTGGCAAATGTGTAGCTAGATTACTACATTGTAAACTCAAGACCAGCTTTGAAGACACTGTGAAACCCAATCTCAAACGGAGACTTTTTTCTGGTATCTGGGAAATGAACCTGGGTAGGGCCCCAGGGATTATTCTAAACACAGTTAAAAAAAAAAAAAAAAAAGACGGGGTGCTAAATGCAACTAATGACCTTGGATTGGAAAAAAAATAGATTTTGTTGGAATATTTCAGAAGTGGGAACAATGGCTTGTAAATTATACATGGGTATATTGAATTTTCTTGGAGAGATAAAGATATTATGGTTACGGAGGAAAATATCTGTTCCTAGTAAATAGGCAATGAAATCTTTAGGAGTGGAGAGAATCTACAAACTACTGAATGATTCTGCAAAATAAACCACGCAAATGGGAGAAACGTTTTAAAAACCTTTTAATGTTTAATGTGGGTTAACAGTGCCGATCACTGTATTTTCCTTGTATGTTTGATATTTTTTATAATAAAAAAGAGAAAATAAAATCTCTTCACACTCAAAGTGGCCTTTTCTGTTTGTTGGAACATCTTTAGAATAAGACTCGATGATATAGTTGTAACCAAAGAAGGACTGAATGCTCAGGACGTGTATCTTTCAAAGATACTGTAATTGTTTAAAGACACGAAAGAACACAGAGGTGATAATTGTGCCAGTCAGCTAGATTCGCATCTTAGGTACTCTGGGAAGATGGAAATAGAAACCAGCCAGGCCTGAATAAGGATAAGGACTGGTAGAACTGTTTGACCTATTTAGGGTTCAGTTTCCCCACTGTAGAAGGAAGAAAAATTTCAGCTTTCCACGATCCTTGTTTCCTTGATTCCAAGCTCTCTCATGGTATTTAGAAAACTGGGCTTCATGCGCTAAACTTTACTTTCAAGATATGTGCATCTTTTCCTTCATTAAACTTACGCTGTCCTGTGGAAGTAAAAAGAGGAGAGGAAATCAGTTTTTCAAGGTCACGCATTCAAGGACCCAGGTTTTCCAGCTCATTGGTCTTGTGCTCGCCGAAGAGGAGGAAGCCGCGCTCATGGGGATGCAAGGATGTAGAGGCGCAAAGGGAGAGAAGAGGCCGCGAAGGCGCTGGGCTGGGTAAGGAAGAACGCCTCTCCAAGTCGTGCTGCACGACCAGCCCCGGTGCAGAACGAGGCGGTGTCTGGGAAGAAGGGTCGCGCGGCTGGGCCTGGTGCTCAGGAGCTGGCGGCCTGCGGCGGCCGTAGGGCGAAGAAGACGGAGGCGGGCGGTGGGAGGCCGGGCGCGGGCGGCAGTGGGTGCGCGGTAGCCTTACTGCCCAGGTGGGCCATGGAGGGGACGCAACAACCACAAGGGCGCGGCCGGGGTCTAGACCCCAACACGCTCGAGGTGCGGAGGGGGCGGGGCTGCGGGGCGGGGCCTCGGGGGCGGGTCCCATTGGCCCCCGCGGGAGCGGCCGCGGCGGCGCAGGCGCGGTTCCTGCCTCCTCGACCGGCGAACGAGTGGAAGCTGCTACCCGGTGCGGCTGGCTGTAGCGTCGCCGCCGCCTCCGCCGCGGAGAGCCCCCCTCCCCCTCCCGCCCCGCTGCCGGGAGTCGGAATGAGCTCCAGGAAAGGTGAGCGGCGCGCGCGGCCCCTGCCCCGCCTCGCGGACCGCAGGCGGCTGGCCCGACCGTTAATGTGTCTTCTCTTTCCTCAGTGCTGGCCATTCAGGCCCGAAAGCGGAGGCCGAAAAGAGAGAAACATCCGAAAAAGTGAGTCCGCGCGGCGCTTGGTCCCGACCCCGCCCCGCCCGGCTGAAGGTTGCTTGAGGCCGCGCAGGCAGAGCTTTCCGGTCCCCGGGCCGCGGGCGGTGGGTCTCCCGAGACCAGACGCCGGCTCTGCGTGCCCCCGGCGGGGGAGGGGTGGGGGAGGGGCGCGCGACCGCGGGTTCCGGAGCTGCGACCTGGCCCAGAGGCCTGCGAGCGGTCCGGGCTCTGCCCTCGACCCCGCGTCTCGCGCCCCTGATCCACACCCGCGATCAGCAGCCGGGTCCCTGCCCCGCTTGGGTCGGATGGGGAGTAAGGGAGGGAGGCGACGGCGCGCTGACACCTGGGCTGAGGGAGCCAGTGTACTGCCGCCTCTGCCACCTCCGGGTACCGCCTCGGCCATCCAGCTGAAAGCCCGAGCTGCTTGTCAAGTGGTTTGGTCTCGGGTGTGTTCCTGGCGCGACTTTTGCTCCGAGACTAGTGTGTTTCGGCTCTCGAGTTTTTAATTCGAAACTTTCTGCTCGGGTTGAGCGTTACTTGCGTGCTGCGGCTGCGCTCGGGTGGCTTGCTGCAGCGGGCAGTGGGCGTGTGCGTGGGCGGGTCCCGCGTGGTGCTCCGGACTGGATCTATGATGGGCTAGTGATATTTCAAATGTGCCAGCTCCAGCCACCTCCGTCCTGGACGTGCAGCCCAGTTGGGCAGTAGCTGCTGAAGTCTTGCGGAGAGCTAGGTGCTTCAAGGCTTCAGTTGCCGCCAGGTGTTCCTCTTTTCTCTCTCCCTGGGTTTGTCAGACCAGCGTTCAACATCGTTGCTCACATTGGTTGCTTCATTTTTCCTTTTGCGAAAGAAATCTGTGTGTGGTATCATTGATACCATGGAGAACAACAGAATTGTCTTAAATAAAATCCCCAAATACTGTCTACCGTTATTTGAAAGGGATGGCATACCTCCTAGGTGGTGGTGGTTACTCCTATTGGCCTAGAGGATTTCCCACCCATTTAGTGGCATCTAGGAAAACTGGCAGTCATTGCTAGTGTGGGGGTATTTTACAGTAGGATTGTCTTCATTCAAAATTTAATATAACCCAATTGTATTTATAAGACTTTATATGATGTAGATACCTACGTAAAAAAATCTTTTCTTAGGTGGCAAACGACTTGAAAATTGGAAGATAATTAAAAATGTGAAAAATAGTTTTATTATTCTGTGAGTGTTTGGATTTGGTTGTGTATGAGCCCTGACACCTGTGGAAGTCAAATAAAAACTGTCAATAACAACTATTTATGGGACCCAGGGATCAAACTCAGGTGATAAGCAGTTTTTTACCCTCTGAGCCATCTACAGAGACAGAGCTTTCCAGGCCATGGGCAGTGAGTCTCCCGGGACAGGAGCATTTAAAATATTGAAACCAAATGTTGGCTTCTTATAGTTTAAGATACTATCTAAAAACTAGTGTTATTGCTGTGCTTTGTCGACTCAAGCTTTTAAGTATTCTCAAAGTGGAGGCAGGTAGATCTCTGAGTTCAAGGCTAACTTGGTCTTCAGAGTGAGTTCTAGGACAGCTAGAGTTACACAGAGAAACCCTGTCTAGAAAAACCAAAGAAAAGAGAAACAGAAAGTAGTTGAGAAAGCATGGTCCTTCTTTTAAGCTTTTTCCTGCCTATAAACATTAGTCTGTGTGCATTGTACATGTGCACATAGAAAAAGCATTTTTAATTGAATAAGCATGTATTATTTTTCTTTCAGGGTCTTTCATAATGGTCAAGGGTCTTTGATCTACTCTAGTTTGGATTTATGGTATGTAAATAATTAGGAATAGCCACATAATTTATCTAATTTATATCACTTTGCCAGACTCTTCCACTGTTTTCTATATTTAAAGGAAACAGCAGCAGTTAATGATGGTATAAACTGGCTTGATGTAATAGGTGGTTATCAGTAAGAACCCAGATCAAATCAGTGATTGGGGGAGGTGTGGCTTTTCACCTTAGTTTTCTTTTGAATCAAGATACTTTTATTTAAAATAATTGCTGGATATAATTATTCATGTGTTCAGTGTGTATTTGTATGCCTTAGAAGATGACAAGAGAGCTTTGTACATGATGGTAATACGCTATGAAGCTTAAAATCTATGAAAATCGGAAGAGAGCAACCAAGAAGGTAATTTCAGAAAGTGCAAAAACATGGGACAACTTAAGCAATACTAATATGATGACGTTTGTACTTTCTGTCACTCATTGCTTGCTGTTTGCATGCATTTCTGCTTTGTGACCACTGTAAGGTGGATGATGTTCTTATCACCATTTTCAGGTGAAGAAATAGGGACAAAGTAAGTAACATGTTAGCTGTTAGGTTAAGTCTAGGCACCTAGGGACCAGAGGCCCCCTCAACTTTGAGGAAATGACATTTGGGCAGAAGCTAGGATGAGGAGGGAGTAGAGTGAGCTGGGGTAGTGTGATAATCCCAAAGGACATGGTGGTTAAGATTCAGAGGTATAGAAGAGCCTTTATACAGGGCTGTGTAGGTCAATGGAGGCTTATGTCTGGATAAGATGTTGTCATTCCTCTCTGAAGAGCATTGGGGTAGGAGTGAGAACAGAGCTATCCTGTAGTAATAGTATATGATGCCCTCTTCTGGCATGCAGGAATACATTCATACATAATAAATAAATTTTACCCCCCCCATGGTTTTAATGTTTTGGTGCTAGAGTTTCATATCCAGGGACTCATTCATCCAGTTTTACAGTCCTTTTATACAAGATAGTGTAGCATAACATAACAATGTTGTTAATGTGTGTGTATGTGTATTATATGTATATATAAAATGTATATAATATATTACATATACATGTTATATATATGGGTTTCTTTCATTTAAGGGTTCATCCATGTTCTAGTCTGTATTGTCATTTCACTTCTGTATATTACCAAGTAACAGTCCATTATATTGATTGATCTTTATTTATCCCTTCAACCATTATTGATCATATGAGTAGTTTCTGATTAAGAGCTTTAACTTTATTTTTAAAATTTAAAAAACTTTGGAATAGTTTATTTGCAATACTTTAATTCAAACTATTTTTTTTAAAAAAGTACTGGAATTGCCTGTATACTATTCATTTGGCCCTGTTCCATAAAACCATAGAATAGAGTCAAAATAGGAAGTTGACATTCACAACACATATATATTGTGTTGTGCACTGTTATGTTTGGCTTGAGTTCTGGGAATTCAGACTCAGGTTTTTACCCACTGAGCCATCTTCCCAGCCTATACAAAATACTCTATAAAATCTACTTGGGAGCTTTTGAGAGCTGAGGAAGATGTGTTTCAGGTCAAGAGAGGTTTGTTAATGATATATTGTCTTAAAAGAACAAACAGCAATTAAGAAGTATTTGACTTTTACTAGTTGTTAGATGTCTTTTCCTCCTGTATAGTGCTGTCATGTTATTACTTATATGAATCAGTGTAATCACCATAAGCAATATGCAGAACTATTTCGTTACCACAGCTAAACTACCCCCTTCCCTGTGTAGTTCCTTTAAAGCACTAATAGTTTTGACACTTTGAGAATGTTAGTAAACAAAGTTATACAGTATCAGTATATAATTTTTTGACATTTAGATTTTTTTCTCTCTCTGCATGCCTTTTTTGTTGTTAAGATGGGGCTCCCCATTTAGTCCCTGATAGCCTGGAATTTACTGTGTGAGCTGCCTTTCACAGATTGGTATACCACCAAGCAGGACCATCTCTGCCATCTTTGAGGTTCTTGGTGTTGCCTATGTCAGTAGTTCCAGCCCCCCCTTCTTTGTGTGCTTGCTATGAAAACAGAGTCTTAGCTAGATAACAAAACACTTAGCAATACTAGCTTTTGAGATGAGGTTGCCTTGAATTTGTTCTGCAGTTGAGGATGACCTGAATTCCTGATCTTCCTACCTCTCTTTGGAGTGATGGGATTAAAGGTGTATGCAGTCACTGCTTAGCTTCTTCCTTTTGCTTAATGTAGGTTTTGAAAATGAACTCATGTCTAAATACTTATAAGGTAAGGTAAGCACTAAACAAACTGAGCTATTTCTCCAGTCCTTAAATTTACTTGTTAGTCTACTAGGTATAGTAGTATATATCTTTAATACCAGCACTCAGGAATCAGACATATCTTTGTGAGCTCAAGGACCACCTGGGTTACATAGTGAGACTTTGTCTCAAAAAAGAAAATATTATTTCTGTTTGTGTATCTGTGTCTGCTTGTATATGTAATGTTCATGTGGAGATTAGAGAATAACTTTTTGGAGTTGTTTCTTTCATGAGATCTGGAGGAATTAAATATAGGTCATTGGGCTTTTACAACAAGCACCTATACCCACTGAGCCATCTTGCTGGCTTTTATTTACTTCCAGTTTGTTTTGTAAACGAGTATGTGTGTATGTCTAAGAGTTTGTATGTGCACTACATGCATACATGAGCCTGTGGACATCATGTTGGGATCCTCTGGAACTGAACTTAAAGATAGTGGGTCACCATGTAGGTACTGGGAACTGAACCTGAGTCCTCTGCAAAAACAGTAGACTACTGAACCATCTCTTTACCCCTTAAGTTTACCTTTTAGAGGAATATGTAAAACTTGGGGAGCTCACAGCGATAGCTCATTAGAGCACTGGGTGCTTTTCCAGAAGACCCAGATTCATCTCCCAGAATTCTTATGATGGCTTAGAACTGTCTGTAACTCCAGTCCCAGGGATCTGACATTGTCTTCTGACCTCTATGGGACAGAGTGCAGAGTTCAGACATGGTGCAGAGTCATGCAGGCTCTTAAGCCACTGAGCTGTCTTCAGTTTCCTCTTTTTTTGTTTTAAATTCATTACTTTTGAGCCAGGTGTGGTGGCTCATGTCTTTCTTTAATCCTAGTACTCAAAGGCAAGTGAATCTCTGTGAGTTTGATGCCAGCCTGGCCTACAGAGCTAGTTCTAGGATAGTCAGAGCTGTTAAACAGAGAAATCCTTAAAAAAAAAAAAAAAAAAAAACCAAACCAAACAAACAAAAAACCAAACCCTAACAAAACAAAACACACTACCAACAACAATAACCAAAAAAATCCATTAGTTTTGTCTTGTTTTTGAACTTTATATGAAATGAAGTCACACAGAATATACTCACGTGGCTTCCCCCCCAATCTGTTTGTCAGACTTGTTCATATTGTGTGGACCAAGTAATACTATTAATTCATTCATTTTATTGCTTTAGTGGCTTCCATTGAGTAAATATGCCACAATTTGTTTACTCTTCCATTAATGGATATATTTTATAGTCTTACTAACTAACCCCCAGTTCTTTTCTATAATATAAAGTTATTTTTAACAGTGTAAATATTTCCCTAGATTTTAAGTATATTTAAGGAATTGATGTTCTTTATTGATCTATGTTGTACATATGTTTATTAATATATTATGAGTATAGCTTATAATCTAAAAATACACTGGAAACCAGGAGAGTGCTCTAACTGGGTAAGAGAAGCCACAGCTTGAGCCTTCCAGCAGAAACAGTACTGAGTGGGTGTCAGCATATGGAGAGGTACAATGGCATTTTTGTAGTCCTGGAATGTTAAGTAGTTAGTAAGGTTGGGGTGCAGAGTGTGGTTGCTGATGAGGTCACACGAGGAGTTGGAGAGCATTTGTGCCAGATTGACATTTCTAAAAAAGTTCCCTAGTTGTGAAGTGGAGTGGGACTTAGTGGCCAGAAGCTTCGCTGGGAAGCATGCAGAAGATGAGATTGATGGTTACTGAAGGGGTAGAATTCACTGTAATTCATTGAGAACAGTGGGAAGCTCTGGGATGAATGCTGGGTCTCTCTGTATTATCAAAGTTGGTGCTTTTAGTTATCCCTCATTATAGTGATTGTACCGAGTGCTTGGGGAAGTTGATGGCTGTCCTAGACGGTTGGATGGCTTTTTTGAGACTTACAGTTGCATACTTGGTCAGAGTTTGTAACTGCAGAGCTGTTCTTCAGAGCTGTGTCATTAGAACTGGCAGGTAGCTGACTGTGGCTCCTGGCTGAAGGTTCTACAGGGTTGAGGGGTTGGTTACAGGAGGTGCCTGAGAGTTGGGAGAACTAGGAGAAAGAATGTTTTTGGATGGGGGGTATTTTTTGCATATTTATTTATTTATTTTTACTCATTTTCAAATTCTCATTTTCACTTGCTTTGGTTTGGAATAAGGCTGTATTTGTATGTTAAGGGTGCCTGATGTTTTGAATTGAAAACTTATTTAGAAAAATTGCTGGAGATATATCTGCTTTGGCAGTGGGGTTCAGGTCCCAAAGAAGATGTATGGATGGAGTCAGCAGGAGAAGAAAAGGAGACTTTTCTTCTGAACTGAAGATGAATCAGGATGGCTGCCAGCAGTGTTTAGTTGAGAAAGATTACACTTTTTATCCTGTATAGTTGCACACAGGATTAAATGGGAGACAAGAGGCTTGTGAGCTTAGGTGTGGCTTGAAACCATGGGTTGAGGAAATCTAGCATTGACCTTGACAACAGGCACTGGTCATATGTCCATTAGTTTCCTCAAGCTCCCAAGGGAATTGAGAGACACTCACAGTTTTTTAGTCTTTATATATGAGCCTGTTGCCCTCATAATGCTCCCAAATGGGAAGGTCCTGATATCTTACTCTTTTCCCATTATACTGTACCATTCTGATTTCTCTGTATTTATTAACTGAACTCTTGCCTTCAATGGCCTCAGGCTCTGGATCTGAATTATAGGCATTTCATCCTTGGGATCAGGTGTGTCTAATAAATCTTCACATTCCTGTTCTTGGTGTAATTAAGAGGGCACAATGGAGTTCCTTGTTTATAGTGGTGGAGATTTTTTTTTCCAGAGAATTTGTTTAGAGAGGCTACCGTATTACACATTTTTATCCTTTTCCCAGAGCCCACACAAAATTTCCCAAAGGAAAAGGCATTAATAATGAGAATCATTAAAAATAAAGGTAAAAAGGTGCTGGAGAAGTGTGGTCTGCAGTGTTGAAATGCTGGACCTTTGTCAAGCAACAATTATTGCTATACAATTCACAACATCTTCCCTGTACAGAAATCATGTTGGTTGGAGAGATCTAATAGGGCTTGTCAGTTGTGAGAGAATGACTGGAAGGAGGATGAGAATGCCAGCTAGAATAATGTCTAAATTGGCAATAAATGACTAAAAGGTGTTTTCTTTCACAAAAAAATTTAAGGAATCCATAAATCTTTCTACCACTGAGGAAGCTGAGAGATTATTAACTTAGCATGACTAATTGTAATTTGGCCATGCTTATATAACTGAAATGTAAACAAAATGTCTGGATTATA
Source organism: Sigmodon hispidus (assembly GCA_004025045.1). Lineage (NCBI taxonomy): Eukaryota > Metazoa > Chordata > Mammalia > Rodentia > Cricetidae > Sigmodon > Sigmodon hispidus. Next base: position 87,307 of record PVIH01002543.1, read on the forward strand.
TAGGGAAGATACTGTGAGGAAAGGGCATCTCAGCCCTTGGGCTGGAGAGTTCAGGGTAGGAGGCAGGGTATGTAAGCCATACTCTATAACAAGTAGGGACTGAGGAATGATAGGAGAACCTGGCAGCCAGGTCCAGCTTTGATATGTTAAATTGGCACCTGAAGTCCCAATCTTTTTGCTGATAATAAATTATCAGAGATGATAAAATTCATCTATCTGTGACAACTTCCTGTTTACTTTGGGGCATTATTGGGGACCTAAAAAGCTGGATTGTTGACCAAGGCTAGGAAGAGCAGCTGTTTCACTTATTCTCCAGGTTCTTCAGGAACTTCTGGAACTAGGAAAGTGTAGGCAGCAATTGGAGCAGTATGTAGTCTTTGACAGATTGAAAATTTGTTGGAACAGATACATACATATTAGGGGTAGAACAAAAGGTCAAAAAATTTTTTCGGGGAGGAAGGCTGTACATTTGAAACTTGCAGGTCCAAAGTTCTAGTAACTGGGTTAGGGGAGTCCCGAGACCAGGAAAGGGAAGAGTTTCCATCCCTTCAGGAGTGGGTGGGGGACAACAGGCTATTCACTGATAGTACTTAGCAGGAGTCCATTTGAGAGGGGGAATTTAAGGTGATTCCTTGAAGCTTTCAAGAACCCTTTTTACATTCACAAAAAGTTCCAGATATGTTAGCATTATCATTTTTTGTAATCAAAAATGATATTGAAATTCACATTGTAGAAAAGTCAGTTAACTGGTATCAGTAAAACAGATGAAGTTATATTCATGCCTTCAAATTCTAGCAAAAGCTGTAGCTTTGGGTTAAAAGGCATAAACATTTTTTCCTCTGTCCAGAGAGCCAGAAACAAATTGAACAGAGATGTCTTTATTCCTATGAGAAGTCTGTCCTTAGAGGACAACCAGAGGGAACTTAAAATTTTGAGCTTGTGACAATGGCAGTAGCAGTCAATGCTTACCAGAGCTAGGTTAGTAGCTTACCAGAACTCTATTGAGTAATGTTAAAACTCAGAACTTCTGACATCTCAATGTAACAATAGCATATAATAGAAAAATTTGAGTCATTTTCATATATCTTAAGCTATATTTTAGACCTTCACAGATTTCATCCATCCACACATCTCAAAACAGTTCTTTAGACTGTCATAACCCAGCTTTCATGTTCTCAGACCTCTATAATGGGCATTTATATACCTTAAGTCACTTTCTTTATGTCCTCAGACCTTTATACATACCTTAAAACACCTTCTTAGACCCTAAAATATTTTTTTCTGGATCCTCACAACTAAAGCTTTTATATCCTCAGACCTTATATAAACTTTACATCTTTTTTAAAATCATCATTTGCAAAACATAGGTGGTGGATTACTGAAAGCAGTCATTGTTAAGTGAGTTACTTTGAATAAAGAAATAGTAAAAAGTAACATTGAAATCTGTTTTGTGAATTTATCTCTTTTTTTGAAATCTGGTAACAAGGTGCACTATGTTTAGACCCAGAAGTATCTCTTAGGAAAGTGAGACTTGTGGCCTGAATTTTACATGTGAAGAGAATTGAGAAGGCAGCTGAAGGTGTGGGAGAAAGGAGCTGGGTGTTTGCTGCTGTTAAAGCAACCATCTATCAAGATTACATATTAATAATATAATATTTTATAAACTTAAAATGTTCTAAATTTAAATATTTTCTCAGGAAAACTCCAAAATTTCCTCTTAAAACATGTAGCATCTTTAAGAATTCTAGATATATATGAGCAAAACCCAGAAACTATTTTTTTTTTTTTTACCAGCCAGATTGGACATTTGTGTGTATTATCTTCTTATATATACACATATAGAAACATACATACATACATGCACACATATTAGTATGTGTGCACTTCGTGTGTGTGTGTGTGTGTGTGTGTGTGTGTGTGTGTGTGTGTGTGAAAATGTGGAGAAGAGAGGGACAGCCTTAGGTATTCCTGACCACCTTGTTTTTTGAAACAGATTCTCACTGATTTAGAACTCACCAAGAAGGCTAGGCTGGTTGGCCATTGAGCTCCAGGGATCCATCTTTCTCCTCCCTAGCACTGGGATTTCAGGAATGGTCATCAACTACAGATGGTTTAAGATATGGGTCCTGTGGATTGAATTTAAGTTCTTAGGCTTATGTGCTGAGCTAGCTCCCATCAAAATATGCATCTTATATATTTGTTTTTGCTTACCTCCCCAACTCCATTCTTCTGTTACTCTGACATTTTACTGTGTTGCCCTGGCTGGACTTGCTGTGTAGATCAGGCTGGCCTGAAATTCAGAGATCTGTCTGTCTCTGTGTGATGATGGTTAAACGTGGCTGTTAACTTGACTGTATCTGGAATCAACTAGAACCCAAGCAGTTGGGCATTCCTGTCAGGGATTCTTCTCTCTCTCTCTGTCTCTCTTTCTCTCTCTGTCCTTCTTCCTCCTTCCCTCATCTCTACTCTTCCTTCCTCGCTCCTCTCTTTTTATGACCTCGGTGTGCAGGTGATTGGTGAAATGATTCCATGTATTAATATACACGCTAGAGTAAAGGATCCACATGATTTTCAGTTTAGGACCTGCTCCCTCCAGGAGCTGACAAGACCAAACTGTGACAGCTTTGTGCCCCATTTCCTGGAAACCTGCTTGCCTGTGACCTTCCAGGATTTTCGTGTTAAATCTGTCTCAGTTGGGAGCACTGGGACCCCACTAATCATGAGCCAGTCTCAGTCAGAAGCAGCTGATAGTGATTTTTTTTTAAAAGCACCTGAATCTGGCTGTACTTTTTTTTTTTTTGGCTATTTTCTCTTCTTCCCTCCTCTTCCTTCCTCCCTCTCTCTTTCTTTTCCTCCCTTTTTCCTTTCTTCCTCCCTCTCTTTTCTTCTTCTTCCTCCTCCTTCCTTCTTCTTTTGTTGTTTTTGAAATAGGGCCACACTGTAGACCAGGTTGGCTACCTGCTTCTTTTTCCTTGAGCTCACATTAAAGGTGTAGGACACCATGCCCAACTCTGCCTGTGTTGTAATTAGAGGTTTGATAAGTATAACTCATTTTTAAAATATGGATTTAAAAATTTATATATCATTATTGTGTGTGTATAAGAGCTTGTATGCTACCATGCCTATGTGGAGGTCAGAGGACAACTTTTGGGAATTGTTTCTTTCAGCCTTTTTCTGAGCCATTGCACTGTATACTTCTGGCTATTTTTCTGCATATTTTTCTTTTTATTTGCTTTCTTTTTTTTCTCGTTAGTATTTTTGACAGGGTTTCTCTGTGTAACCTTGGCTGTCTTGGAACTCAATTTATTGATTGGGCTGGTCTCTAACTCAGGAAATTTGCCTACCTCAGCCTCCTGAGTGCTGGTATTAAAGGTCTGGCTGCAGTTTTTTATTTATTCAGTGAGATAGGATTTTTCTTTTACTCAAAATCTAATGATTAGCTTGCTATTTAAAATGATTTTGTGGGAAACAGAAAATAGCCTTGTACATAGCATTAGCGAGGTCATACCATTAGAATCTTCAGAAATGCATTGTTTCTTTGGTGTCTTTGAATAGATTTTGTTGGCTGATGTGTATAAATCTTACAAATTAGTACTGTTTTAAAATGATTTCAGACTTTTTAAAAAAAGATTTATTATGTATACAACATTCTGCATCCCTGTACATCTGCACACCAGAAGAGGGCACCAGATCTCATTACAGATGGTTGTGAGCCACCATGTGGTTGCTGGGAATTGAACTCATAATCTCTGAAAGAGCAACCAGGGCTCTAAACCCTTGAACCATCTCTCCAGCCCGATTTCAAACTTTTCTAATTCCTTAATTTTTGAATAGTTTAGACATTTTTGGTGAGAACTTCACTAATCCATGTTCTTTGTGAAATGATCTTCTTCCTTGTGATTCAGGCTATTTCTTATTGAGGAGCTTCAAGTCTGGTATTACTGTATTTTCATTGTTCTGTCTCAGCTTCTCTGAATGTTAAGAGCATAGTCTTTGCAAAAGACTAGAATGGTAGGGAACTATTGTACAAATTCTATTTGATATAATAACCCAGAGCCAAATATTGGGGAAAAGCTGAAATCTGAGAGACGAGAAACAAACCACAGCTACTTCTGACCTAGCCAACTCTTCAGGTGTGTCTCAGGTGTGACACAGAGAAACCCTGTCAAAAATACCAACTTCAAGCCTCTCCATCCTCAGCTAAAAGTTCTGCCTCCTCCAGCCTTATTTTTCTTTCCCCTCCCAGCTATCTTACTTCCTGGTTCACCATTCCTAGTTCTAGGATTAAAGGCATGTGTTTCCCAAGTACTGGAAGCAGAAGTGTGGGATCACAAATGCTGAGATTAAAGATAGTGCCACCCTAGGATCTCTGCCTCCCCAGTGATGGGATTAAAGGAGTGGGTCACCACTCGCTGCTTGGCTCTGTCCTCTGGTATTTCAGACTATTTTTTATTAAGTATACAATATATCAGGGCTGGAGAGATGGCTCAGTGGTTAAGAGCACTGACTGTTCTTCCAGAGGACCTGAGTTCGATTCCCAGCATCCACATGGCAGCTAACAACTGTCTATAATTCCAAGCTCTGACATCTTTACACAGTTACACATGCAGGCAAAACACCAATTCACATAAAAATAATAATAAAAAAAAGTTTAAAAAAATATATAATATATTACCACAGGGAACTTTTTTAGAAATAATTCTAAGAAGACTTTGATGTGTATTTGGATACCTTTAATACTCTACATCAAGGTCTTTGTGTTATGATTCCTTGTATTTTGTTTTGAAATAGTCCTGCCTAGTCTTTTTTTTTTTTAATTTTTTATTTATTTTACTTACTTATTTGCCTTGATGTTTTGCATGCAATTGGAACTACAGACAGCTGTGAGTTGCCATGTGGGTGCTGGGAATTGAACCCGGGTCCTCTGGAAGAGCAGTCAGTGCTCCTAACCGCTGAGCCATCTCTCTAGCCCCCCTGCTTAGTCTTCAACTTTCCGGCTCACTTTGTATTTTCTCTAGCTGAAGGTGATCTTGAGCTCCCACTTATGCCTCTACCTCTCTTGTGCTAGGGTGCTAGTAAGCCCACCATATCTGCCTTCTTTAGTCTTTAAAATATATGTGTAAATGTTTTGCTACATACATTTGAAACAATTTCATACTGAATATCTTTATAATTAGACACATTTGCTAATTATGTTTAAAATGAATAATTATTGTTTATGGCCATTGGTAGGCTGCTTATGTTCCAGTGGATAGACCCCCCCCCTTATACATACACGTATGATATGAAGTTGTTGGGGATGTATGGGGAGGAGCCCAGGGGAAATTACAGGGAGTATGGGATGGCTATAATCAAAACATAGTATGCATGTATGAGTTTGTCATAATAAATAAAATTATATATAAATAATTTAGTTTACAAAATTCCTCCCCCCAAACAGGTTTTTAAAAAATTACTTTTTCATAGTGGCTTAATGGGATACATATATCCATTGACCAGTCATGTAACCTGAAATTTTCCTGTGTTGCTTCTATTTAAGGCCATATCAAATTATTATAGTTTTATTTACTATGTAAATTATCATCCTATATAAAATATGACTTAAAATTAACTTGTCAATTTTGCAATGCCTTTGTTTTGTATATCTTTATCTTTTAAATTATGAAATTTTATGCCTGCATGTATGTAAGTGTACCACATTCATGCAGTACCTGTGGAGGCCTGAAGAGGGTGTCAGATCCCCGGGACTGGCATTACAGATGGTTATGAGCTGTCATGTTGTGTTGTATATGGTTTTTGACCTGTCTGGACTAGAGGTCTGACTTGTCTGCAGCAGCTTTTAGCCCTCTAAAGAATGACTCAGATGTTAATATTAATTTTATATTGTTTGGCTTATGTGTTAGGCACATTGCTAGTTAGCTCTTTTATCTTAATTTAACCCATTTTTATGAATCTACCTGTCATGTGGCCTAATGGCCTCTAGCTCATTTGGGTCTTATATGTTGCTTCTTTGGCAGTTGGAAGGAGACTGTTTGACTCTGCCTTTTTTTAATTTGTCTTTATTTTGATTCTTCCACCCACTTCTATGACACCTGGCACAAGACAAAACAATTTATTTATAGATTTTTATAGATATAAGATATAGATATAAGATATAAAAATTATAGATTTATAAATATAAGATGATATAGAGAAAAGTCTCATCACAATGTAGGTGCTGGGAACTGAACCAGGATCCTTTCCAATAGTAGCTATTAGTGCTCATAATCACTGAGCCATCTCTCCAGTCCCTGTTTTGTTTATATTTAATGTAAACATTTTTCTTATTGTGATAGTTTTTCAAACAGGATCTTAGAATATGGAATCTAAAAGTGAGAGCAAGGGACAAAAAGGACATCAGAATGATAGCTTAGTGCTTTTTTTTTTTGATTTATTTATTATGTATACAGTATACAGAAGAGGATTCCAGATGTCATTATAGATGGTTGTGAGCCACCATGTGGTTTCTGGGAATTGAATTCAGGACCTCTGGAAGAACAGTCAGTGCTCTTAACCTCTGAGCCATCTCTCCAGCCCAATAGCTTAGTGCTTTAAACTTGGATTTGTAATGCTATTCATTTTACAGTGTAGGTGTCTGTTTCTTCTATGTTGATGAGATTTGGTAAATGTACCTCTGGTTGGACTGTGTGACCTGCGCTGGCTTAATTGATGAGACAAGAGAAAGGATAGACTGATTTTTCAACTTGGACCTAAATCCCGGTTCTCTTGATATACATGATTAGTTAGTAGGAGAACAAACCTTGCTGGAAATGATTTATAAGGATATAGTTCATCTCAGAGATTATTGTTAAGGGCCTTACTTTTGAACTCTGCTCAGAAGAAAATGCATGTGCATGCGGGTGTGGTAGTCTAGGATGGTTTTGAGCTCCCATACAACCCTTAATGTAGCTAAGGATGATCTTGAACTTAGGATCCTGTTCTTTGTTTTTATTTTAGTTTTCACCAGAGTTGAGGACCAAATTCAGGTCCTTCCTTCATTTGCTAGGCAGCCACTGAGTTAAGTCAAGTAATGAAATTATAGGTGTTTGCCGCTAGGTTTCATTTATATAGTGATGGAGAGTGAACCCAGGATTTCCTGCCAGCACTCATATCAATGATCCTTAGTCCCCTGTATTTACTTTATCTGAAGCACAAGTGTGGGATGAGATTCTTAGTGGCCCACACTGGGAATGTGAATGCTCCTTTAGTCAGCAGGCACTCCTATTGCTTCTGGTATTCAGAACACAAAAGCTGCTGCTGCTGCTGCTGCTGCTGCTGCTGCTTCTGCTGCTGTTTCCAGTTGGCTAATGTAGTTACCTGTATAGGGAATCTTACTGTGTTGATTATTTCATTCATAGTTCTTTTGCATTGGAGGTAGGTTTTTATATATGTATCCCTAAGGGAAAAATGTTAATAGAAAGTTTGTAACCCTCAAATAGATATTTTATAAACCTACTTAAAAAAACAAACAAACAAAAAGACCTCCTTCCTTTGCTGAAAGAAGTTAAAAGTAACATTTTTCTGTGAATGGAGACTTGTTAACATACTGCATGGGACTGTACTGTGCTCTGTGTGTATATGTATACATACACATAATGGTAGTAAGGGTGGGTAGAGATGCTTGCCTCTGTCTTTCAAATGCTAGGGTTAAAGGTGTGCGTCACCACCCCTAACCCAAGTATAGATTTTCTTTTTCTTTTTTCTTTTTTTTTTTTTTTGTGGAAAAAGTTAATATTCAGAATGACAATTTGGCAAAAAAAGTAATTTGTGTAACAGACCTGGCTGTCCTCCAACTCACTTTGTAGCTCAGATTGGTGTTCTGGGATTAAGAAGTGCATTACTACTCCCAGCTATAATCATGATTTAACATAGTTTCCAAATCTTGAATTACTTTACGTTTTAAATTGTATACTATAGGTGCTATGTAGTTATTTTTTTTCAGGAAAAAAAAAAGGTGCCTTGACCTGCCTTGAAGCTGGATTTGTTGCTAAGGATGCCTTTCTTTAGTTCCTGCTCCTCCTGCCTTCACTTGAGGTGCTGGGATTTTAGTAGTTACTATTGGGTTGTCCCTGAGTATTAGTATTAACATGCTGTGGGCATGACCAGTAGCAGAAGAAACAGTTTCCACCAGTGCTTACCACCAGTGAGTGATCAGATAGGTTTCTCTTTTAAAACACTTTATACTCTTTTAAATTCTATTACTAACAAATTTGTACTTTCCTTAGGTGAACAATAGCTCATCCTTCTCGCACTTCCCAGAGAAGAGGGAGTAGTTATTTTCACAAGTCTGGCTTAGTTTTAAATGTCTTTTGATAAGACATGTGTTGCTACAGGCTGGTGACCAAGCTTCATTCTCTTTCCCCAGGGCCTGAGGATCTCAATTCTTTGTGGTGTTCCAACAACCCCTTCACAGGAATTGCTTAAGACCATTGGAAATATCAGATTTTACATTACAGTTCATAACATTTAGCAAAATTGTAGTTATGGAGTAGCAACAGAAATAATTTTGTAGGTGGGGGTCAGTGTAACATGAGGAACTGTAATAGAGTTTTGCAGCATTAGAAAGGTTGAGAACCACTGTTCTAGAGTATGTTATCTGACCTCTTCCTCAGCCCGGGTTTCCAGTTTTAATGCAGCACTTTTTTTTTTCCCCAGTGTATTAGCTAATTTATTTAAATACTTTTAGGTTCAATTCTTCATCCTGAAATATAGCAAGCTATATGGTGTTTTTGTTAGGAATTTTTGGAGTGGAGAGAAAGAAAAGGTATGATATCATAATAAGAAATTTTCAAGTTTCCCATGATCACATGCTTTTATCTGTCTGTCTGTCTTCCTTTTTTTTTCTCTCCTCCTCTCCTCTCTCTTCTATTCTCTTTTCTTCTCTTCTCTCTTTCCTGGGCTTCTTGTCACCCAGGCTGCCCTTAAACTGGATAAGGATCATCTTGAACTAATTCTCCTGCTTTCCTCTTTGAGGTATTGAATTTACAGGTGATGTGCCATCCTGTGTGGTTTGGTTAGTTTAAATTTTAAGACTTCTGTCATCTAAGCATAAGTTCACAAAGTGAATTAGAGCAACACAACTACAAGAGATCTAGAAATCATGAAGTGAGTCTCCATCCGACCCCCGGAGAAGAAGAGACATGTGAGGAATCCAGTTCTTAGGATCCGGAGCTAAGACTCTGTCCTGTGGGAGACTCTGGGAGACAAGCTGCAGTAGCCCCTCAGGATGAGGCTCTGTCTCTTCCCAGTTCTGACTACGCTCCTGCTCCCCACACCTCAGTGCACAGAATCCAGTCTATTCAAGAGATGAATGAACGAGGGCACTCACACAGGAACCTACAAGGAACCTAAGTAGGCATGGAGTTTGGGACAAGGGCTGGTCTTGTCTTGTGCTTCTCAGCTTACCTGCTATTTTAAATATGGATACCAAAGAGAAGGCCTGAAGGATGTGGTTTAAGAAAAAAATTATTAACTTTAAAAGGCAAAAAAAAAAGAGAAATCATGAAATGATGTTTATTGTCCACTGTAAGAAATGTTTTGGGGCTG